>CANTUT010000058.1:80000-280000 GCA_947687605.1 Reutealis trisperma | reverse complement strand
GTTCGATTCGAACCCTTTCTTTCGAAGTAAATTCGTGGTTCTCAAGCAAAGGTGTTATCCATGAGTGCACGCTATTCAAGAGTCCTTCGAAAGGAGTGTTCGTGATAGCCCGAGGCCAAGGTGGAACTTAGATATGTGCCAAGCTCGCTTCTTACATTCCTCGCCGATATAAGCCAAAGGTAAAAGTTCTTTCCTTTTCCTTTTCAATTTCAATTTCAAGATCTAAATCTGAAAAGATCTAATTTTTTGTTAATCAAAATCTGACCTAATTAACAAATCTCTAAGCCCTTTAAAATCAAATCAAAACAAGATAATGAAGGCTATGACTTAAAACCCCTCCTTCGCGAGAAGGAAGAACTGCATAGGGTTTCATTCCCATTCAAAGGGATACACAAGCTTGCTGTCTCTAGGCATTCAACATAGCTAAAATCAATAACTTCTTCTCTCTATCACCTTCTTCACATAGTTTAGGGTTGAAATTACTTTTTTAAAATGAAAGTCAAAATTTTAATTCTTTTTATAATTGTTTTAATACTCTTTTTTCGTGTTTTAGTTATTTGGATTATATTTGGGGAATGTGTGCTTTTCCTAGAACTCATTAGGGCTAGAGGAAAGATCCCTTGATTTTGATATTTTTACTTGTAATAGTTTTAAGTAGTCTCTCCCTTATCTTTTTGCATCTTGTGATTATCATTATTTCATATTTGTCATGCATTATACAGGTAATATTTGTTTCATGCATCATATTATATATGTTCATGCATACATAAAAACTTCTTTTTATAAAAGCTATTTCGTATTTAAGCCAAACTAAATTTTTATATTGTTTTAACCAAAACCTAATCCCCAAACCCTCTTTGGTCATTTGAGGACTAGTGTTTTTTCTTGGGATAAATGGTACAATTTTGGAGTCAATCAAATTGGATTTTTTCCTTTAATTTTTCCCAACTAAAATAAACAAAATTAAAGTGGCGACTCCTTTTGCAAATTACAACTTACAAAATATAAATTTTCTGAACTCATAGCGAGTTCTAATCGTGAGGTTTCTCCCAAATGGGTATTTTCGATTCCCTTTAGTGGATCAGACCGGGTGCTCGGGTGAGACCTCACATCTGGCGACTCTACTGGGAATTTTCAAAATCTTATTCTAATAAAGGATAAAAGTGGACTACTCTTGGTAAAATAAAAAGTTGTGCTTTTATTAAAAAATGGCTTTTTCATACATCACTACATTGGGCTCTTTGTCCAAAACATTAGTTTCTTAGGAAAACAAAGGATAGAAAGTAACATTGAGTGGGCAACCTTCCTTAGATCTACTTGCCGATAGTGAAATCATCTAGCCCATGATGTATCCTCTAATCTTTTTAGAGGTGTAACAAGTATGCATGTACCGTTGAATCCACACGAGGCTCCTTGACTCACATATGCTTACCCTTTCATATAATGACCCATAGAACCTCCCTTTAGGATTGTATGTACCATAATGCCAAACTTGGTATGTCATTATCATGAAACCTTTTTTATTCATGCATACACGGATGCATGCATCATGTAAGAATCCTACTAAAGTGAAAAATCTAAAAACCACCCAAACACTGCTAGTCCCTATACAAACCCATGTCAAATTCCTAAACCCATGTCTACCCATGGTATCTTCATCCTTATCTTACTGCTGTGATTGGGATTTCATGATCTCACCTTGTCCTTACCTTCACCCAAGCTAAAAACTGACCTAGCTTCATCTTTTTCATCCAAAGGTTTAAGAGATGTCAATCGAATTAGGGAAAGAAGTTGTTGCTACTGATGGAGTTGATGACTTGATTAATAGGCGTTTTGCTAAGTTCACTGAACAATAAGAGGAAATACTTAAAAGGCAAGAGGCTCATTTCCAAGACCTACTTCAAAATCAAAGGAGGATTATTATGGAAGATATCCAACAAATGATGGGCCGGACCACCATAAACCAGAATTTGACCGATCCAAACCTATGAATCAAAAACCCATCTCCTATCCTATTTTTGGGTCTACTTCTAAATTTGACCTAAAAGACAAGGAAAAAACCACAGTTGAAACCATTCCATCACCATTTGTTCTCAAAACTAACCCACTTTTTTAACCAGTGCCTATTGATCCGCCAGTCCACACCACCACATCCATCTCCCCCCTAACTAGTCCTTCCCAAGGGAAAGAAATTAGCCCTAAGCTAAAGGTATTCATGGAAAAAATTGAAGTTATGGAAAAGATGCTTAAGAACTTAAAGAAAAGGGAAGACATGGTTGGTACAAGCTCTCTTAGTCTATTTCCTAATGCAAGGGTACGTCCTAAATTCAAAATGCTGAATATTGATAAATTCGATGGAACTACCTGCCTTAAAACCCATCTCAAAGTATATGTGGGGCCTATGTATCCTTTAGGAGTGGACAATGAGCTACTTGCTCAATTGTTCCAATAATCTTTGACTGGTACAACTGTGAAGTAGTTTGTAGACTTAGATGTGCCTAAAAAATGGACCTGGGATGACATCTGCAACATTTTTGTCCAGCAGTATCACTATAACATTGAGGTCGATGTAACAAGAAGAGACCTTGAGACTACCAAATAGTATGCAAAAGAATCCTTCTCTTCGTTCCTTACGAGGTGGAGGAAAAAGGCTGCCCAAATGGTGAACCGACCTCCCGAGCATGAACAAATTGATATTATTGTCAAGAATCTCCTCTCGGTTTATCAAGATAGACTGCTTACCCAATACTTGCTTGACTTCAAAGCCCTGATTTCCACTGCTTCTAAGATTGAAGATCTAATCCAAAGTGGGCACATAAAAGAAGAATCTGCATTTGGGCCAAGATACAAGAAAGCGGCACATCAAGGAAATGTAACTTCCTCGATGAATCAAAAAGGAGGGGAAGTGAATGCCATTGTAATTAAGAAGCCACTAAAGATTGAAAGGCGCCAATTCTCTAATCTAAGGGGTGTACCTATAAGCGTCATTTACAGGAAACTGCTTGAGGCAAGAATGGTTCAACCTCTCGAACCAAGGACTGTCCCCAACCCACTACCCAAAAACTATAACCCAAATGAAAAATGTGATTACCACCAAGGGCTAGGGCATAAAACTAACGAATGCAAGGCCTTAAGACACAAGATCCAAGATCTAATCGATTCAAATGACCTCTTACCACCTAAAGCTAGACCTAACATCACCACCAATCCTTTACCTAACCACATAGTAAATGCAATTACTTTTCACAAAGAAGTTGATCCTGTCTCATTGATAGAACCAACTGTTAACTACTATTGTGTGTTAAACCTCACCAACTTATTTGAAGAGATTGATGCCATCACTCGAAGTGGCAGAATTGTCCAAAATCCAAACCCGCCAATCCAAAACACTCAACCCATCCCTGTACCACTGGACAATATAAAAAAGAGTCATGAACCTGATGAAGACCCCATACTCAAGCAATTAAAAAAGACTCAAGCAAATATTTCAATTTGGAGTTTGATCCAATCCTCATATCCTCACCGCCAAGCTCTTTGCAAGGCACTAAATCAATGTCAAACTCCTATTAATATCACCCTCGAGAATCTTGTGGCTTCAATCACTAGTGCTGCTAAGGGAGTTTCAATATCATTTGGAGATAATGACTTGCTAAGAAGGGACTCTGACCATAACAATGCCCTCTATATAATAGTGATAACTCGAGGGAAAACTGTGCCCATGGTTCTCATTGACAATGGCTCGGCACTGAATGTGTGTACCTTAAAAGTGGCTAGTTGCCTAGGCCTAGAAGTAACAAACTTCACCCCTTTTGATCAAATAGTGAGGGCCTATGACAATACTAAGAGAGAAGTACTTGGGGTCGCCACACTGCATGTCACTATTGGACCTATAGCCTTTTCCATTCCCTTCTAAGTAATTGATGTTCTTGCTTGTTTTAACCTACTTCTTGGAAGACCCTAAATCCATCAAGCTAAGGCAATCCCTTCATCACTACATCAGAAAGTCAAATTTCCTTATGGGAAAGGGATTGTTACCATAAAAGGGGACATGTATGACAAAGTTGACATCCCAAGCCCTATGCCCATTTTGGAAATTCATCCTGAATCGTCCATCTATCCTCTCTCAGTCTTCTCTTTCATCTAATTCCTCGAGGGTAAAGAAGGTAAAGAATTTGTTCCACTCTATTTTGACCCTTTTGGAAACATAACTATGGCTAATATGTTAAGAAAAATTAACTATTTTCCTGGCCTAGGTCTTGGAAGAAATCAATAAGGCTTAAAATCCTTTATGGACTACCCAATTGCAATATCACCATTTGGGCTAGGATATGAGCCTACTGAGGAGGATCTGATGGAAATGGAGGAACGGGCCAAGGAAAGAGTAGTGACCCTTAAACAAGGTGAGACTTATGACTGGCCCATGCGCCCTTATTTCAAAATACTCAATGGATATTTTGTAAAAGAGGGTGACACAGTTCGTTACTGTGGCTTTCTCGAACCTTAGATTTGTCCTATCATTAGAAAATTAATTCCTGGTTTCAAAATTTTCTTTAATGTCAGGCTTTCACTAAAGGATTGTGAGCCCATTTTCATGCCAAGTCAAGATTGGGAGGAGAACATGAAGGCAAGTCTCTTTAATGAAGTCTTCATGCTTACTTTAGAGGAGAAGGATCCTGACCCATCCACCCTAATCCAACCAAACAAGACCGAGCTAGATAATTGGTATTTTGAGGAGGGCCCATTCCATCAATCCAAGATGGAGTTCTAGTCCCAGTCCCAGTCTGAGTCCGAGTCCCAGTATAAGTTAGAGCCCCAGTCTAAGTCCCAGTCAGAGTCAGAGTCTTCAGTCCTTTCTATTTTTAGTGATGTAATTGACCTTGAGTGTCCAGCTTTTCAGTTTGATGTAAACTGGGATTTATCCAAGTTCAAATTCAATAAAAAGTTTGCCTTTGCCTCTTACGATCCCATGTCTTCATTTTTCTTTAATATTCCAAATTTTAAATCTGACTTAAATAAGACATTAGATTAAAAAAATGAAATAAATGAAATAAAAGATGTTGCAATCAAAGAGCCAATAAATGTTGGCACACATGATACACCAAAAACTAAATTCATAGCATCTGCATGGATAAACAGGGGTCAAATAGAGGAAATGATCAAAGAATTTCAAGACTATTTCACATGGCATCTTAAGGACATGACAGGTTTATATCCGAGCATAGCTGTTCACAAAATTCCAATCTACCCCGATTCCAAGCCAATCAAACAGAAATTGTGAAGATTTAAGGCTGAATGGTCCATACCTATTAAAGAAGAGATTACGAAGCTACTAGATCACAACTTCATTGAACCTATCAGCTACCCCTCCTGGCTTGCCAACATTCTGCCATTTCCTAAGAAAGATGGCAGAGTTAGAATGTACATAGACTATAGAGATCTGAACAAGGCTTGTCCAAAAGATGACTTTTCTTTGCCTCACATTGACCTTCTAGTGGACCAAATGGTAGGGTCTAAAATGGTTTCTTTAACCGATCTGGCCATGGGATACAATCAAATAATGGTTCACCCCCATGACAAGGAAAAACAACCTTCATCACCAAATGGGGAACCTATTGTTATAGAGTTATGCCATTTGGACTTAAAAAATGCAGGGACAACATATCAAAGGATGGCAACCACAGTCTTCCATGACATGATGCATAAAGAGATTGAAGTATATGTCGATGATATGGTGGTTAAGGGCAGTACTATCAAAGGACACTTGGAAGCTTTAAGGTAATTCTTCCTTAGACTTCGCTAATATAATCTCAAACTCAATCCTGCCAAGTGTATTTTTGGTGCTTCATCTAGGGTATTCCTAGGCCATGTGGTCAACAAGAAAGGTATAGAGGTCGACCCTACAAAATCAAAGGCAATTTTAGAAATGCCACCTCCTAAAATAGAAAAGAAGATCAGAGGTTTCCTCAGACGGCTCCAATACATTAGTCGGTTCATCAATCAGTTGGCTGATGTATATGGGCCCATCTTCAAGTTGCTTAGAAAAAGAGCCTCAAAATAATGGAATGAAGAATGCCAAAAGGCCTTTGATCAAATCAAACAATACCTGTAGAACCCATCAGTGCTGCAACCTCCAAGGCCTAGGAAACCACTGCTACTTTACTTATCCATGATTGATGACGCGATAGGGGCAATGCTCACCCAGAATGCCCCTGACTCTAATAAGGAAAATGCCATCTACTACTTGAGCAAAAAAATGTTGTCCCATGAACTCAAATATGGCTATATAGAAAAGCTATACCTTGCCCTTGTTTGGGTTTGCCACAAACTATAACACTATCTTAGTTCCTACACAACACATATCCTTACTGATAAGAGCCCTTTGAAATTCCTTATGGAGAAGCTAGTTCTTGACAGTAAGATGGCAAGATGGATGGCAATGTTAGCAACATATGATCTCAAATATGTACAGCGCAAAGCAATCAAGGGAAGCATAGTAGTAGATCAATTAGCTGCAGCCCCACTAGAAGATGAATGGACCGAGCTTAAATTCCCCGATGAGGATATCCTATTGATTGGCAATGAAGTTTAGAAGCTTTACTTTGATGGGGCATTAAATAACAAGGGGTATGGGACTGGCATCGTATTTATTACACCAAGTAGGGAAAGCATACCTATAGCTATCAAGCTAAACTTCGAAGTAACAAATAATGAGGCAAAGTAGAGGCATGTATTTGTGGCCTTGAAGTAGCAGTAATGATCCGAATCAAGCACCTCGAGATTTATGAAGACTCAAATATGATAATGTCGCAAGCTTTGGGAAAATGGAAAATCAGAGAAAAGTGTTTGGTTCCTTACCACAAATGCCTAAACAAATTGGCAGCCAACTTCTATGAATTATCCTTCCATTATCTCCGGAGAACAAAGAATAGATTCGCTGATGCATTAGCGACACTCGCCTCGATGCTCGACATAAGCAATGGCTTCATAATCAGACCAATCACAATTGAAGTGAAGCATGAACCAGGATGCATAACTCATTGCCTGAATATGCAAGCCGCTGATAGCAAACCATGGTTTTGGGATATTCTTAATTATATCAAGAATGGGCTTTATCTTGAGGGGGCCTCTAAAATAGAAAAGAGGACTCTGAGGTAGTTATTTAAGTGGGATAATATTCACCTAAGATGTGTCACTGAAGAAAAAGCCCAACAAATCATAGAATGGATGTATGGTGGTGACGAAGGCCCACATATGAATGGTATTGCTTTGGCCCCCAAAATCACAAACTAAGGATACTTTTGGCTTATTATGAATGAGGATTGTGTAAAGTACATGCAAAAATGCCATAAATGCCAAGTTTATGCTAAGTTTCAAAAACAACCTCTTGTACCTTTATTACCAATCACCATGCCTTGGCCATTTGCTACTTGGGGCCTCAACGTCATTGGGAAGATAAGCCCAAAATCCTCAGGCAAACATGAATACATCCTGGTGGCAATTGATTACTTTTCCAAATGGGTTGAAGCTGCACCCTACCAAGTGTTAGATTTTGAATGAGTAGCTCAGTTTATTTGTACCAACATCCTTTATAGGTATGGAGTCCCATTTGAAATAATCACCAACAATGGATCTCACTTTTAAAAGGAAGTCACCTAGCTACTGAAAAAGGAGAAAATCCAACACCACTGATCTTCTCCTTATAGGCCTTAGGCAAATGGTGTAGTAGAAGCTGCAAACAAGACTCTCAAGAATATACTTCAAAAGATAGCTGACAACCATAAAGATTAGTACTTACATCTACCTTATGCTTTATGGGGATACAAAATGTTAGTATGCACTCCAACCGGTGCTATACCATACTCTTTGGTGTATGGAATGGAAACAGTCCTCCCAATCAAGGTGGAGATAAAGTCAGCTCGGATCATGAAAGAGAGTCAGTTGGATGAAGTAGAATGGGCAAAAGGTTACTATGAATAGCTCAATGCCATAGATGAGAAAAGGATGGATGCCTTGTATCGAATTCAAGGTTACTAGTAGAAATTGGCAAGGCACTTTAACAAAAAGGTCAGAGACAGGGGACTACAAGAAGGCCACTTTGTTTTAAAGGAAATCAGGGCACCTGTTCATGATCCAAAGGGAAAATTCAGACCCAATTGGAGTGGCCCATTCGTGCTAAAGAAGGTCTTATCCAGAGGAGCAACTATCTTAATGGATTTGGATGGCATAGAGTTTTTAAGCCCATGTAGTCTGGATCAGCTCAAGATATATTTTGCATAAGCATCCTTGTAATCTATGTATTGCATTTGCATCCATGTAAAGATAAGAACTACGTGGATTTGATTCTCCATAAAAGAAAAAAATGATGATGATGAAATTATTGTAAGGAGATATGTAGGCGACCCATATGGGTTCGGTCCAAATCATCAATAAAATTTCATTATGTACTACACATTTGTTTGGCTCTTATTTGCATATAAAAAAAAAAAAAGGGAAAAATGAATGAACAAGATGTCTCATTTGTCTTATTTAATTTTTGGAACATTGAAAAAGAAAATAAAAGACATAAACTATTAAAACAATCTCACAAGCCAAAAGCCTTCCTAAAAAGCATAACAAAGAAATGGGGACAAAAGGTCAATCATGACTCTTGTCTTCTTCCTCCTCTATCTCCTCAATCATTGCAGCTCTCCTAGCTTTCTTAAACTGCCATGAGTTTGCTATCTGCTAATCGATATACTCCAAAGTCTTGTCATAATGATGAGAAGGATGAATGGCATGAAAACCTCTCGCCCATCCATTCCTAATGGCTTGGGCCATAATCTCGGTAATAAGACAGACTGAAACAAAGTGCCGTCTGGGGGGCATGCCTTGTCTATGGCCCATTTGGTGCATAACTCTAGTAACCTGATAAAAAGTGACCATCCTCAAACCCAAAAGGAAAACCATCCTGTAACCAAAGCTCATGGTCATGAACTGATTTATCTTATACCACTCACATCTCCAAAGCAACTCATTAGAATCCAATTCAAGAAGCCATTTGAGCCACTCCCTTTCATAGTCCTTTTTGATCACAATAGTACGGGTCCTATACCATGAAGCAGAGTAATCCGCCTTAATAGGAGGAGCCACTATCCGAAGATGGTCTCTTAACCAAATTTAGAGGATAAGGGGACTGATAGTCCATGGACTGCTCGAACCATATGCCCTATCCAGACTCATAATAGTCTTAGCAATTACAATAGCAACAATAGATCTTCCCTCTTCCATATGAGGAATTAAATCAGCAACCCTAGCATCACCCCAACCAGTAGGGCTCACGAAGATATATCTGGCAGTCAGACAAAAAGAAAAAGCCCGCATCCTCAAATGAAACCACTTATCGTCCTCAAAGCCTTTAGAATCATGAAATTCTGCAACTATAGCAGCTAAATCCACCCAATCCTCCATCACCATGGAACTAGCCACTTCTTCACTAAGATCCAAAAGCCTTCTAAAGGAGTTGAAATATCCCACTCTTTTGACAGGAGTAGCCAAAAGAGCTTTAGGATCAAACTCGAGCAACACAAAAAATTCCTCAAAAGTAGGACACATCTCTTCCATGCTTGCCCCAAACCTGAAGACATGGGCAATAGGATCCCAAAAGCGTATACAGGCGAGCAAAAAATCCCAGTCAATTTTCACTCCCCTCAAAGTGGGCATGGCACTTACTCCATATCTTCCTAAATTTATTCTCTCCACTTTAGTAAGATTCTTGCATCATAGGAATATTGCATGACTGAAATAGGGCTCCATAAAAGTGAAAAATTTTGAGAAAAGAGCAAAGCAAGATGCTTAAAAGTATTGAACAGTGTTCAAGGATTGATGGAATGAAGTTTTAAGGAGTCGAAGAGCCTATAAATAGCAAAAAATCAAGAGAAATCAGCATCAAGGGCAAAACTCACTGTGGTTGCCGCATGTTACTGTAGCCCTCCCTACGGTTGCCATAAGCCCTCTATGGCAGCCATTTTGGCTACCGTAGGGGCATTTGCGATTGTTGCAGTCCCTTTTGGGCAACCGCAAAATCTACCGTGTTGTCGCGATGCCTTTTCCATCTCCATTCTGCAAATTCAGAGCTATGGCAAGGCTTCTTAAAAAAAAGAAAAAAAGATGGGGGCCCTATTTCAATTAAATTTAGGAACTGCATTCATGTATATTACACATACATGATCAAAATAGAAGTACATCTCACAACAAGTAAAACTGTTCATGACATCATATTTAGAATCACATTTTAGAAAACATCCATACATGTCATAACATCATGTTAGGAAGAACATCCATTACATCCATACATATCATCCATAAGACTAACAACTCAAAGGAAGGAAAACAGAGTATCTAACGGTGTTTGCGCCTCTTCCTTCTCCGCTCACGTGGAGACTCATCCCCCTCATCACTATTAGCACCTCTACCTCTACCAGCATCTCTGCTACCTCCCAGCTCCGTTCAAGTAAATGCAGATGACAGAGTAGCAGTCAGATGACCCATCACTCTCTGGGCCTCACGAGCCCAATCTACAGGCACCTACAAGATAAAGGAAGTCAAGCAACTGAGCAAGAATCTAAAGTCATGGCAGAATCAAGACAACCTACCTCAAAAGTATCGGCTGGAACCTTAGGCTATCTAAATGGCACCACTATAGAAGAATCATATTCAACCAGCTGCCTCTGCTCAACAGAAAAGTATTAACTATGTGTAGAAGGCCATAGACTCTAATGCCAAATGTCACCACCAGATGATATTGAAGCTATTCTGGGGTAAGGAACAACAGTAGTAGGGGGAGGAGTTACTCTAGAAGGCCCCGCTCTATTCAAAGGATCCTTAACTAAAGGGGTATGAGAGGAACTAAGAGTCGATCTCCTAGGATCAGAAATAAAATCCCTCATAGGGATAGTACCAGTCATCAAGGAAGCCTGGCAGAAGTAATCATAATCTGCATCATAATCTAAGAAATGATCACAAGGGAGGCCTGCCAGCAATGCTTCATCATCTATAATACTCGATCTGTATCTCATATCAGCTGGGGGAGGTAAAGGCACAACCCTATCGCCAGTAATCTATCCTTTGACTCTTTCCCTAAGGTAATATCTTCTCTTATTTCTAAAGTAGAGAAGTAGTCTACATGAGGAAAGCACGTAGTTGGAACTCATCCACTCCATCACTAATGGTGGCAAGCGATCGTGATATATATTCCACCAGACCTACAAAATAGAAAGTAAGTCCAAAGCAATTAAAAGCAATAAAAAGCCAACTAGCAAGACAAATACTTAGTGCACACCCAATTGGCTAAAATGGGTCTGATAACCAGCAAAACCCATCTTGTCAAAGCGACTGTCGTTACCAAAACTCCATAAGTATCCCCAGGGTACTCTATCAGGAATCGAATTTCTTAAGGGTGGAGATACCCAAGTAAAATATTCCTTAGCCCAGTATTGCAAAACAAATAGCAGTTAGTCAAGATAGCAATGAAGTGTAATGTAGACAGCAAAAATGAGAAAAGAATGCATGCTCACCTCCCAAATAACATGGGTACCACCCAGACTAGAAAAAGTATTTTGGGAGAGATTAGACATCTCCTTATACATTAGACACAGGGTAGCACCTCCCCAATCATACTCAGAAATCTGGGTCAAGTCCTCCAATGAAGCCAAGATGTTGAAATCAATGGTGTCTCTCCTCGTGTGAGAGATGGAGCAACCTAAAATCATCATAAGGCACAAATGAGTTGCCTGCTCAGTAGTGTAACCCCCATACTGATCTAAATTGCCAATTCAGTTCTGAAGCTAGACCTTTAACACATGAACATCAGTGCAAGGAGGGTCAAAACCCAATAGCTCAGTCATCCTCTGACTATCTAGTGTAGTCCAGGAGCCATAAAAGTCTAAAGCCCAACGACAAAAAGGCAAACCAACAAGCAAACGGAGATCCATAGGGGTCACAGTCAACTCCCCATATAGAAAATGGAAAGTATTGGTGGTATCCCACCATCTCTCTGCCAAAGCCCTCAATAAGGCATGATCACCCTCACAAGAACAGTCCAAGTCTAGCAGACCAAGCAAATCAGAAGGCTCGATCATATCTCACACATCAGGATGGCGATTCAGATAAGTAGCAACCCTCACTAGGTTACCTCTACCTCCCCTCAATCTCAGATCACATAACTTTACATGAAATAGACAGAAAATAAATTTTTTGCATGCATAAGAAACTAAAGTTTTCTTCACTTTTTTTTCCTATCTTATTTTAATTATCATAAAATGTCATTTAAAAAAAATCATCACTGCATAATGAACCAGACTGCATCATGTTATTACTTGTATAGAACTAACTCAAGTGCAAGAAAGAAAATAAATACCTCTATGCTGCTAGTAAAGCTTGCATGATCTCTAGGCTCCTGCAGCAGAACCTCGGGATTCACATCACCTTGAATGTAGTTGAATACAATATAGTTGAATATGCCCTTTAGGCTTTCCAATTGAGGTATTTATAAATAGTATGTCCTAACTTTGTTTGGACAAGAAATATGAGATTTTAAGTCAAACTAGATTCTGAGTCTATGTTGCCTTTACTAGTTCGCTTTGGACTTATTATTTGAGCGAGGAATGGATTGCTTTTTCCTTGAACTAGGCCTTACTAATCACGTATTGCTTGTTAGGCCTGAGCTCGGGCTTAGTCTTGACATATTTTGTCTCTCATCACAGCTGACTTTATATAAGCATCCATTTTATATTGTAATATATAGTAATGTGGAGGATTTTGACACTTATCTTAATCCAATGTTTACCTTATATTTATTAATGAAAAATTATGGTGATTACTTGAGTCATATGCTAGATAAAAGGTATTTATTTTTAATGAATAAATAAAAGGATAATTTAATGACTAATATGAGCAAGATGCTCTAGATATTATTAAACAAAAATAAAAAATGGAGGGTTTTATTTAGCCAATAATAAAAAAATAGAGGATATTATTAACCAATAATAAAAAATCATTTAGCCTGTTTCATGCAACTATGACCTCATGGATAATCTACCAAAAGCACCAAGGGTTTAATAATGTCCAATCCAAGTCTACGCTTTTGTTTATCATAGAAAAATTTACCATCCCACTGATGAAGCAAATAGAATTGCAAAAAGTTTCTTAAAAGACAAAATGAACCACTAGCTAAAAGCTTATTAGAAAAGGCCTTTGTTTCAAAAACCAGTGAGCAGGTGAGCACAATAATGAGACATTATAGATAATAATTGATTTATACAATCACCTAAACCTATTCAAAAACCACATAAAGTAGAATACCTTCTAGCATGGTCTAGCACGCCTAAAATGTAACCCTTTTGGACCATCTTTGTGAATAACAATATATGAATCACAAAAGAAAATAAATCATTACCCAATAATCTAAATTAGTAGAAGACATGGAATTACTTTTCTGAGTCCAAAATTACAACAATCAATTTATCAAAAATTTACAGTCTTTTAAACCATTCAAATAGCACAGTTATACAAACTAACCTTTTGGACAACAGTTTCGTCCATGTTAACAAAGTACTACCTAAAATGCAAAAACCCAAAAAATAGATCACCATAATTGTGCAAAGTAAGAACAACCAATGATACAAATCACAAACCAAATAAATAAACACTAAAAATTATTTTTACTTACTTGATGGCTAAATAAGCAGGATCGTCTTGTAATGGATCAGAACACATCTGCCAAACGAAATACAAAATCAATTAACATAAGCTATTTGGATGCTTAGAAAGCTAGGAAAAAAATAGGTGTTTATTAACAAAATTAAGAAAATTGTAGAATGTAGATAGTTTTTGAAACTATGAATTAGAGTTTGGATTGAGCGAGTCAAAGGATAAACTTCTAAACAAAGGGTAACAAAAAATAAATGCAAAGATATAGGAATAAAGTAGTATTAAGAGAAGAGGAACCAATAGATGCACAAATTTGAGGAAAAGAGCATTGAAACTCAAAGAAGACTACTTCACCTACTATTTTGTGTGTGAGAAATATTCGTTCAATGCAGTGGATAATTATTTCCTTTGTGGAGTAGAATTATTATTTTAATGTTATTCCTATTTGGATGAGGATCATTATTAAGTTGGGATTGATAGTGTGTAACATTATAAATAGGAGTATTATAGGAGAGGTTATTTGGCTTTTGCCCAAGGTTCAAAGATATGAGGACTTTTGCCAAATAGTTGAGATGGGGTTTTTACCCATTGATTAAGTGTAACACAAAGTGCATGGGTAGAGTGCCTTTGTGATAGGTGATGATATTGTGAGAGAGTTTACGATTTTGTCCATTCAAAATTTGTAATATGTTGATTTGATGATTTAGTGAATTATCTCTTCGAGAGATCATGGATGTAGGTCTAGTGAGACACTGAACCATGTAAAATTCATTTATGTTGTTTTTCTCTTTTCTTATCACTGCATTTAAAATTCTAATTTTCCTTAAAACCAAAAATAAAATTAGCTACTAAACTAACATAATAGAACATAACTCAATCAAAAATAAACTAACATAATAGAACATAACTAAACAAAAAATAAAAATCAGCTACTAAACTAACATAATAGAACATAACTCAATCAAAACTAAAACTATTCTCCAGTTGCTATCAAATCACAAATTTGTTTACCATCACTTACTAGCTATTATCTTCCTTGAAAAAGTCTAGTGATCAGCCAAAAATAGTTCAATAAACTAAACTGATGTGTTTTAAACTGCTATAAGAAATAATCTCTCTCTCTCTCTCTCTCTCTTTTTTTTTTTTTTTTTTAAAATGATCATCTAACTGAAAAATTAAACTAAATGAACAAAAATTCAAAGAAAACATTTTGAACACAAAAAAAAAAAAAAAAGAAAGTACCCATCACTTGATAAAAGGACTCCAATTAAAATAAGTAAATAAATAAATTGAAAAAGAAATATTAAAATTCATACCCCATTTTTAGATTCAATAGGATGCTTGTCATCTATGTGACAATAGAGTCTAGCAACATTGAAATCCTTAAAGCAAAATGGGCATAAAAACTTGGTTTTCCAATGCTCATCTACATTAGTTTCCTTGTATAGATTTACACTGAAAAAATAATAAATAAAATTCAAAAGAGGACAATCAAGACAAAAGACCATTAGAAACTAAACCAGATTGAGATTGGTAGCTTCTAAAGAAAGTTAAGAGGTGAGAGCTATACAAATCAAAAGCCATTTTGATTCTTCAATCAAAAGATTTTACACATTAAAACACAATTGTTTTGCTGCAATTTAATTGCAATGCACAAATGTATACATATAGATAGAGCAAAACAAAGGAGAATTAGGGCTAGTAACATATGATAAGCAAATAGATCACAGCACCATAAAACAAGATGCTGTTTTGAATGGATGGAGAGAAGCAATAAAGGGATAAAATGGACATTGCACTCTGAGCAAAGCAAAACAACAATGTTTTAAATGAGGAAGTAGGGTGAGCTAAGGGCAAAACAGATAATGCACTCGCATTGAATAAATAGAATGGTGTCATTTTTATGAGGGGACGAGGTAAGTAAGGTAAAAAAAGACAATCCATGCCAACCAAGAGAGAAATAGTGCCATTTTAGAGGTAGAGCAATAGGGGTCCAGGGTCAATCAAGACATTTTAATGCTACCAAATCAATTAAGAATTCACTGTTCATCTATAGTGATTTTACATGACCTCTTTTAATGTTTTTATATAGATAAATAGATGAGAATACATGCGTTACATATTCATTTCCTTTTGCTATTATTGGCAAATTATATCTTAGATCTAAGACCATGATGCATTATGGTCCTAAAGTACATGTTATTTATGATATGTGTAGCAAAATATTGAAAAGATTGGTTGGTGTAGCTAGTTATCATTTTAGCCTCATACCCTTGAAGTTGCAGGTATAATATGGGGCTCAAACATTTCTTTTTTTTTTTTTAATTATTTTTTGTTTTTTGTTATTCTATTTTTTATTTTTGCTTTTTTATTTGTTTGTAGCAATTAAAATTATATTTATTTTATTTTATTTTTCTAAGAAAAAATTACATTGATGGTTGATTTTTTTATTTGTCTAATTATTCTAATTAAATTAATATTAATTTCTTTAAAAAAATTACATAAATGATTGAATTTTTTTATTTAATTCTTACAATGATAATTAATTTTAATATCATGAATATCAATAAAAAATAAAGAATTAAATTTTTATTTTGCATAAAATTTTTCAATTTAATTTTTATTTATAAATTTTAATATTTATGGGTAATTTTTTAAATAGTTTTTAAGGATAATTTTACATTTTTATAAAATATCATATTTATCTTTTATATGACAATGAATTTTCACTATCGTGTAGATTCGTATATGATAAGTTATAGGTTTGTTAAACAGAAAATGTAAATTCATTAGTAGTACAGTGTATGTCCATTGAAAACTCACTTTCATTATAATGATTGTGTTGTGCAATTTATAATTATAAATATAAAATTATTAATTTTAATACTTTTATTATTATTTTTAAACTTTAAGAAATTAAAGTATTATTATGTAATGATAAAAAATAATTAAAATTTAAGGGAGGAAGAAAAATTAAAATTGTTTTTGTTTTTGTTTTTAATTTTTAGAAATATAAAATTATTGTCCCAATATATTTACTTTTAATTATGTTGACTAAAATCTTTTTAATTTAATAAATGTTATTTTCCTTATAAAAATACTAGAATATGATTAAAAATAAATTTTATGTAATAAAAAAGAAGTATAGAATATACTAAAAATATAGAATTAAAATAAAGTTAGCATCTAGAGTTAAAAAAGTTTTTTTTTTTTTAAAAGGAAAAGCACATGTTTTCATTGCAAAAAAATAATAAATTAAATAAAAAGGAAAAAAGAAAAAAGGAAAGAAAAAAAAATCCAGTATACGCACATGCTTTGGACCCCTGATCCATAATGCAATATGGATTGGAGTCCACAATATAACAACTCGCTTTTGTTATAGTCTTTATTTAATTTCAAATTCATAATAAAATAATTAAAATAAATGCACTAACACATTGTATAGTTCATAATTAAAAATAGCCACATTAATAAGAAATTAAATTCAACAATATTGTCTTCATGTGTGTTTCATGATGACAACACTTTATTTTATTATTTAAATCACTTAATATTTGACTTAAATCATAATTCTTTTTATGCCCAAAAAGTATCCTAATAATTCTAAGTTCAGGTAACTACTCGCAAGTATATGAGATTGCTACATTAATGGCAAGACACCTCAATATCGTCTCTCAAGAAAGACTGTGTAAGTGTTATGTGATTATGAATAAAACAAAATAAATATAAAAACAATTTTAAACAGTCTAACCAAGTTTGAAATGGGGAATATTTAAAAAAAACAATAATTAACTAAAATTAAAATTAAAGCAAATGATCAAATGGTTTAAGCAATAATAAAAAAGGGTTTAGGGTTAGAATTCACCAATTAATATCTTATGTTAGGCGATTGATTGTTTAAAACAATTTACCATTAAGAATAATGAATCTAGCTACATTTAAATTAGGTTTCAAATCTATTAGTTTTCGTATTCACATATTTTATCTTAATTAGCAAGGAATACTCAATTTGAGATCTTTCACCATGAATGTAATTAAGGGTACATATTTCGTTTTGATACAATGTTGGGCTTAAATTTTCAAATTGGGTATAATTTGGGTCTTGCTCCATTAAATAAATTAATACTGTTAATTGTGATTGGTAAAGTAAAATTATGGGCTTCATTTTACATTTTATGGTCTTCATTTTACATTTTTAAATTATAAAAAATATTTAAAATATAAAATTTATATTCTCAAATAATAAAAAATATTAAAATTAAAACATAAAAACAATGTTACCGATTAAACTAATTAATTAATATTATTATTATATTATAATCCAATAATAGAATGAGGATAAAACACATCTCGGGTCATTAAACTTTGGACTTTTTTTTTAATTTAGTCATTAAACTTTAATTTCGTATAATTTAATTACTAAATTTTAATTTCTTTCACTGATAAGTCACTAAGCCAATTTTGATGAAAAACTCACCAAAAAGCTAATTTGACATTCCACATCACCTATAAATGCTGACTAAGTTAAACAAATACAAAGCCTTAAGCCCAAAACTTTTGGCACCTCATCTACCTCAAACTCAAAATGTTTGACCTATCATTACCTTGAGTCCAAAACCTTTGGCATCTTATCTCTCTTAAGCCCATGTCATTTGGCACCTTACCTCTTTTAAGCCTAAGACATTTAGCTACCGATACCTACACCACCAATACCTTTTAGCCTAAACCCTAAACACCATTACCCTTGCATAAATAATCTAAGATACCAAACCTTTATTTTCAAATGTCAAGGTTAACTGCCCCAACCCAAAACTTAATTTTTAAGCTTAAAACCTTTTGGCCCCCTATATAAGACCTATTCCTTATGCCCAATACTTTTGGCCCAATGAACACCTTTTATCCAAATATGTTAAGCCTAAAACATTTAGCCTAAAATACCTTAGGAAGTCCTTTCTTCTAAAAAATTTGTATGCTTTCATCGCATTTTCATGCCTTTTCCATATACTTATTCTTTTTTTTTTTCATTAAAGGTATCAATGGTCGATCCAATCGACATGGATACTATGAACACCTTCCCATCAACCTCCTCAAGAAGCAAAAGGAGAATTTTCAAGCTATTCTCAACTCTACCCTTAGTGCTGAACAAGCTAGTTTTAACAAGACTTTAATTGCTCGACAAAACCAAGCCCTGACCACTTAAAAAGTCAGTCTCAACAAAGCATTGGCCCATCTTGCCAAAGTCCTGTGATCCCAAAGGTAGTCCATAGATTCAAACCTTTTAATCATTCATCGTGCTTCCTATTTTAATCTTACCAACAACGTATCTCTCCATTTTGCTAACTAAACCAAGTTAAATCTAATTAGTTTAAGTTCCACTATACCCCATCTTGATCCAACCAGCACTGTAGCTCCTCCCATGGTTAATCACCCTGACATCTCCCTTTGGACTAGCACCACATTTGGTCCTAGTGTTGCATCCACATTTGCCTAGCCTATGATAGGAAAATGTTAAAAAATGCAATGTAGCTAATCCTAAACACTCATGCCAACTCAACCCCTATTATTAATCTGACCAATAATGGAAGAATCCCTAGGAGTTCCATACTGCCAAACACAAAAGTTGACCTTCCTCTTTCCTTGAATCCTTTTCAAGGAATATGAACCTTTGCCAACCAAACATCAAAAGGCATATCAAACTACCTTTGAAGTGGAGCACTGCTGTGCTCCAGTAAGCTCATATAGTTGGGAAAAGGTGTAAAAATAGTAATCTTTATGCTTCCACTCCTATTATCTCCACTAAACAAAAAGGTAGAGAGGTAGCTACCATCACCAACCAGGAACCCTATAAATTAGAGAGAAGAAAGTTCACTAATTTGAGTATTCTCTTAAGTTACAAGATGTCCCTTGAAGCTGACTTGATTAAGCCTCTGGAGTCAAAAGGACCTTTTAGCCATTCATCCAAAAAATACCAACCTGATGAGTACTGAAAGTACAACCAAGGAGTTGGTCATGAAACTGATATGTGCAAGAGTATAAGGCATCGAATCCAAGACCTCATTGACAATGGATATATCCTGCCTCCAAAACTAGTACCCAATGTGCCTATCAACCATAGGGACATTATCAATTTCAAGAGTTAAGTGGGAACACTCCTTACTAATTCATATAAATAGCCCAATGACTGGCACCTTGAAGAGAACATTGGCCTAGCTGACGTGTCTTTATTCAAGTCCTACAATCAAGTTAAGTCTACTCAGTCCTGAGTATAAGTTAGGGTATATTAAGTCTTGTGCTTCTTTCTCTTCTTTTGAGTCCCTAATTGTATAAAGTCAAAGTTAGAGTTTGTCACATGTTTCTCACTTTTGGGTATGTAGCCAACTAAAATTAGAGTCTGCTTAGTCTTGCTTTCTTTTCTAGTATGTAATTGACTTACCTAGTTTGTCTTTAAATTTCAATACTGCTCATAATAAAAATTTGAATTTTTCATCTTATATCTCATGTATCTTCTTTTTGAATCTAGCTTAAATGATATACCAAAAAATGCAAAAAAATGAAAAGGAAAAATTTCATAAAAAAAGGGGGCAAAGAATCAATACATTATGGCACCAAAAGACATATGTTATACTTAACATCACACTAAGCTCGATTTTGATCGAAGATTGAAGATCGAATAATTCTTAGAGCTCAGCTACTAAGTTATTGGATAGGTTTTTGCAAGCCACATCAAGTTAGTCTTTCTTTAAACTTTACAAAGCTGAGCCCTGCCAACTATTTATTTAGGGAAATCAAGTCCAAAATCTTTAATCAAGTGCAAGTACATCTTAATGGTTGTAGATCATTTCGCAAAGTGGATCGAATAAGAGCATTGTCAAGTTTTAGATTCTAAGAAGGAAATAGTCAGTTTACCAAAATGGGGAAAGGTCTAATGAATACTTGCAAAGTAGGTAAAATGGCTAATAAGATTGTCATTAGACTTTTGTCCATACTCTAAGGATAATCTCAATAAAAGAGTTGTAAATCTAATCCTCAAGAATTATGCAATTGAGTGAAACAAAAATGGATAAAAAATATGTCATGCTCAAGTTTGTTGCTAGCACAAATGTGCACAAATGATCATGCTTAGCGAAGGTGTCATCCCAATTCTTGGAATAATTTCATACCTTTTTATTATTACACTGTAATAAGAACTATGTGGATCTGATTCTCCCTAAGAAAGAAAAAGAACATAAGCAATGTAAGGGATATGTAGGCAGCCTAACCTAGGTGCGGTCCAAATCATATTAAAGATATCTTTTGTCTTGCAAGGCATCACACCCTCGTGTTCTCTATGCCAAAAGTATTGCATCAATTGCATCCCCATTTGGTTCCTTTACCTTAAAAAAAAAAAAAAAAAAAAGAAGAAGAAGAAGAAGAAAGAAAAAGAGAAAATGGCTTCCCAAGTTGAAAACCTAAAAGGGTGGCTTAGGCAAAAATTAGACCAAGCTTGTTGAGTTGAAAATCCAAAAAGGTGACTTGGGTAAAAATTAGAGTTAAAAATGAGATGTGTCATTCAAATTGTATCTTATTTTGACTAATTCAAAATTCGTTTGTTTGAGTCTATCAAGTGAGTCCAAATAATTTTTCCTCCTTTATCTATTACATGAGTAGTCAAATAATTATACCCTCCTCTAAGTCATTTTCTTTTGTGCCACCCCCTTCTCTTTCCATCAAAAGGCAAAAAAAGTTTTTAAGTCACATATCAAGTTGTCACAAATAAAAGTTGCCCTTACATATCACTAGGGGACATGTCCTTTGAAGATATTCACATTCTGTCAAGTAATTTTCAGTTAGTCCATCATCCCTTATCAAGGGTATGATCTTTAAATTGTGTCTTCCAATCAAAGTGCTTGAGTCACTAAAATACCCAAAAAGTCCATCCTAACCTCTATGTGAATCTAGGTAAACCCTAAAAATCATCATCCCTAAGAGTCTTCCTAGCTTAAATAAAGCATCTTTCCTTTCCACGAATCATTATAACGAAACCATAAAGTTTATACTCATTGGCAGAACCAAAATCAATTAAACCTCTCACGAGATCTGCATCACCCAATTAATTTATAGGAAGTCCACAATCCACCTTTGAATCCTAACTTTCTCAATAAAATAAAAACCATGTACACTTTGAAAAGCCCTAACTTCAAATCCTAAGCCAATGTAGAAAGCCTACCTCCTATTTTCAAAGCCCTACTCATTAATGAAATCAAGCTACTCAAAAGGTCCTACTGTAGGCCAAAATTGAAGCATATCCCTCTTATTTCTCAAACAAATTCCAATGTCCAAAACTTAAGTGTAGCAACCCATACCCAGACTAAGAGTTTCATGACAATTTACTTGAGTTTACAGCTATTATGACAAAGAATGTGCTTTTATGAAAATTCATGTGCTATGTGATTGATGGGTAAGTGGCATGCTAGATTAGTTCTAATATGCATAATGTGAATTTTGGATATGAAATAGGTGATTTATGTGAAGTGCAAAAGCATCAAATGATTTATTGCATACAAAGTGAATTATCATGCATAAATTGATTTTTAAGCATAAAATAATTTTTATGAGCATTTTAAAATATTTTTAATTAAACATTTTTGGGGGGATTTTAATGAAAATAAGAAGCAAAATATTTTATTTTTAATTATTTATAATCAGCCCATAAATTAGATTAAAGGCCTAACTCACCAAAAGCCCAACACACTAAAACATTCCTAACCTAACTTATTAATGACAAACTTGTAATTTTTGCACCATAACCCTAATTTTAATATAATATTCGGCCACCCTAGGGTTAGGTAACTGCCATTTTGTTTTCCCTTTAGATTTTTATAGAATTTTCTCTCAAAAATTCTCTTTCAACTGCAATTTACAAGGTGTCTCTAAACCTTGCGATTTTGTGATCGTCTTCATAAGTTTTTTTCTTCTTTCAAGCTACTATTTGATTTTTATAAAAACTAATCATGAGTAATGCATATGGGGCTATTTATTTACTATTTTTCTTCTTGTTAAATTCAGCCTAGATTGTTCTTTTTGAAGGAGAAACTAATTTCCAACTGTAAACACAACTCTTTCTTCACAAATCCATCAAAGGTGAACCCTAAAACCTAAAAGTTGGCATTTTCATGCATATGATCATCGGGGGGGGGGGGGGGGGGGGTGTTTGCAATTTCTATATTTTTATGTTCTAAATTGATTTTTGTCATGTTTTCATGAAAAATATTAATTTAAATCATGCGTTTACATATTATTATAATGATCAGAAAGTGTGAAAAGCAAGAAAATCTATGGTTTCTCATGGTATGTGGTTCGACCTACATTGGGATTTTGATCCCAAGGCCTATAATTTTTGTAAGATACATTTTGATGATTGTTGACATGTGCATATGAATGATAGATGATTTAATTGCATATTGGTTGAAGAAGTAGCTTTAGGAAACACCTAGGGTGTTTCGGCCTACCTAAGGTTTTCAAACCTTAATTTTCATGTTTGATTAATGTGTGTACATGATTAAGTGACATGTGAATTAGGATTTATGATGTGTTAATTATGAATTAATGACCTTAAATTGACTATGAGATTGATTATATGATTTGGTCAAAGGAGTCAAGTAAGACTCTTTTAAAGTTTTCTTGTTAAGTTGATATATATGGAAAGTATTAAGTGTACCAACTTGGAAATTCAATTGAATTGATATTAAAATCATGATTTATTGTGTTTGGCTTTAGAAAATTCTTGGTATGAGTTGCTAGTGATTTCATATGAGCCTAAGAAGGCAAAGTATGCAAGACTTAAAAGTCAACATGTTATGAGCAAGTGATGAGTGCACTTCTAAGTGCAACTCCAAGTATATGTGAATGATATATGTACATAGGGTAGTTATGTCACATCCCAATTTTAGAGATATGATGGTCCTAGAACATGGGGAGACATAAGATTATCCACGCTTGTAGAACCCACTCATGCACATATAAACACTGCCTAGGATTGTACCAAAACCTTATGAATTAGCTTAAATATCCTATAATAAAGAAAACTTTAACTAGCGGAAGAATAGCTTTAAAATACTTTAAATACAATCCATAAGAAAAGAACATTTAAAACTCTAAATAAACTATCAAATGAATAATATTCCAAAAATAAAACTTTTGGATCATCTAAGAGGGACTCTTCATATCATAATATGACAATAGACTTGGACAAGGAAATCCCCTAAGTGGAGTAAATTTGCTTGAGCTATCACCTTACCTCTTCATAATGCTCACCTAAAACCACATAAGGAAAATGGGTGAGATAGATGATCTCAATGAGTAAACAATACAACTTGAACAATAACACATATCCCTTTTATAAGGGTTCATAATTCATGGTTTGTGATTTAGTAAGGTTCACAGAAATCAACTTGTAATTTGTAGAATGACAGCTTTTGCCTTATTCACTCAAACTTGAAAAAAGGACAGGTGGCATCATACAAAATTCCAACTCCCTACTTGTAAAGAAACATGAAGCTAATAAGGCTCTATGGCTAGAACCACCCCTTCTAGCTAAGGTGGATACACTACTGCTATCCATCGGGTTAAGACCATATGCATAGGTTCTAATGATTTCCTGCATCGGCATAAGGATTTTTGCATAAAGGATTCATAGGTATTATAGCCAGAGCTAATGGCAATCACTTATAACAATATCATTAAAGAATACAATCACATGTAACATAATAGTAATAAAAGTTTAACTTATTGAATAAAAGATAAATAAGAGTGTGGCTCCAGAAAGAAAGTAAGGTAAGGCAACAATCACAAAGGTACTTTCTTATCATTAAATAAACAATAGTAGTTTCAGACTAATTGTCCTTTGGCAACCCAAGCTTAACAAAGAAATCACATAGTTATAATTAAAAGTAGAGAGGAACTTGGATTTCAAAAATCTCAAAGGTTCACATAACATGATAACATATACTTGTAACAGGAATATAATGTTCACTCACCTTGTGCTTCCTTAGCTCCTAGTGCTTGTGGCCATTTAACTTCTAATAATCCTCAAGCTCTAACATACATTACAATTCAATCCTTAGCATTGCTTAACATCATGCTATCCTATCCCATAACTACCCCATGCACATATAACATTCACGTATACTTGGAGTTGCATTTAAAATTGCACTCATCACTCGCATATATAATGTTGACTTTTTAGTCTTGCACACTTAGCCTTCTTAGCCTCACATAAAAATATGTAATAACTCATACTAAGACTTTTCTATAGCCAAACATAATATATCATGATCTTTATATCAATTCAATTTGACATCTAACTTGGTACACTTAACACTTTCCATATATATCAACTTAACAAGTAACCTTAAAAGTGTCATGATTATCTCTTTTGACCAAATTATACAAGCAATCTCATAGTCAATTTAAGGTCATTAATCCATAATTAACATATCATAAGGCCTAATTCACATGTCATTTAATCATGTACACATATTAATCAAAACATATCAATTAGGGTTTTGGAAACCCTAGGTAGGCCGAACCTTCCTTGGAGTTTCCTAAAGTTACTCCTTCAAACAACATGCAATTAAACCATGTATTATTCATATACACATGTCAACCATCATTAAAATATACATTACAAAAATTATAGACATTGGGATCAAAATCCCACCATAGGTCAAATGCACACATACCGTGGAAACCATAGATTTTCTTATTTTTCGCACTTTTCGTTCATTATAGTTATAAGCAAAAACATGATTTAAACCAATTTTTTTCTTTTAAACATAAAAGAAATCATTTTAGAACACCTTAATATACAAATTGGCACCCTTTGCTCATATGCATGAAAATTCCAACTTTTAGGTTTTAGAATGGAAACCATGGATTTTCTTGCTTTTCGTACTTTTCAAACATTATAGTAATATGTAAAAACATGATTTAAACTAATATTTTTTTATCTAAAAATTAAAAAAAAAATCACTTTAGAATACATCAACATACAAATTGGAACCCCCCTTTATGCAAATGCATGAAAATTCCAACTTTTGGGTTTTAGAGTTCACCTTTGGTGGATGTGCGAAAAAAGAGTTGTGTTTACCATTGAAAGTTGGTTTCTCCTTCAAATAAAACACCTAGGTCAAATTAAACATCAATAAAAATAGTAAATATACTACCTCATATGGATTTCTCATGGTTAGTTTCATAAAAATCAAATAGTAGATTAAAAGAAGAGAAAAACTTACGAAGACAATCACAAAATCGCAAGGTTTGAAGGCACCTTGTGAGTTTCGGTTGAGAGAGTTTTTGAGAGAATTTTCCTACAAAAAATCTGATGGAAAATAGAATGGAGGCTCCCAAAAGGATGAAGAGGCCAAATATTAGGATAGAATTAGGGTTATGGTGCAAAATTATAAGTTTACCATTAACGAGCCAGGTTTTAAGTGTTTTGGTGTGTTGGGCTTTTGGTGAGTTAGGCCTTTTAATTTAATTCATGGGATGATTATAAATAATTAAAAATAAAATATTTTTCTCATTATTTTCATTAAAATCCCCCCAAAAATATTTATTTCAAAATATTTTAAAAATACTTATAAAAATTTCTTTATGCTTAAAAATCGCTTTGTGCATGAAAATTCACTTTATATGCAATAAATTAATTCATGCATATGCACTTCACATAAATCACTTATTTCACATTAATAATTAATGTTATACATATTAGAACTAATCTAACATGCCACATACTCATCAATCACATAACACATGAATTTTTATAAAAGCACACACTTTGTCATAATAGCTCTAAATTCAAGTAAATTTTCACGAAACCCCTAAGGTGGTTGTGGGTTGTTACAAGTTATTGGATAAGATTACATGATGTTAAGCCAATGCTAAGTATTGAATTATAATGTTAGTTAGAGCTTCAGGATTGTTAGAGGTGCAAGGGCTACAGGCATTAGGAGATAAGGAACCAAAAGGTGAATAAACATTATGTTCATATTTCAAGTATAAGTTATCATGATATGTGAAACTTTGAGATTCTTGAAACCCAAGTTTCTTTTTATTATCAATTCTAATTATATGATTTCTTTGTTAAGCTTGGGTTGCCAAAGAATAAGTGGTCCAAAATTAATATTGATCATTCTATTGATAAGGAAAGAGCCTTTGTGATTCTTTCCTTACCTTATATTCTTTTTGGAATCACATTGTTGTTTATCTTATGTTCAATAAGCTAAACTTCTATTGCTACTATTTCATATGTGATTGTGCTTCTTAATGCTATTGTTACAAGTGATTGCCATTAGCTCTAGCTATGGTATCTATGAATCCTCTTATGTAGAAATCCTTATGCCGATGCAGGAAATCATTAGAACCTGTGTAGATGGTCCTAACTCAATGGATAGGGGTAGTGTATCCACCTCAGCTAGAAGGGGCAATTCTAGCTATAGAGCTTGATCAACTCATACTTCTTTACAAGTTGGGAGTTAGAATTTGGTATGATGCCACCTCTCCTTTGAGTGAATAAGGCAAAAGCCATCACTCTACAAGTTACAAGTTACAAGTTTGATTTTTATAAACCTTGCTAAATTGTAAACTATGAGCTATGATTTATGAACCCTTTTTAAGGGATATGTTTTATTGTATAAGCCATATTATTTACTCATTAAGATCATCTATCTCACCCATTTTCTTGTGTGGTTTCTAGGTGAGCATTATGAGGAGGCAAGCCTATTTATATATTTCAATATGCAAGAGTCACTCTTAGATACTTCAAGAGTTCTTATTTAAGGAGCTTTTTTTTTGGAACGTTATTCCTTTGATGATTTATTTAGAGTCTTAGTATTCTTTTCTTATGGATTGTGTTGAAAGTATTTTTAAACTATTCTTCCACAAACTAAGGTTTTCCTTTATTAATGGTCAAATTAAGTTAATGCATGATATTTTGGTATGATCCTAGGTAGTGTTTATAAGTGTATGAGTGGGTTCTACTGGCGTAGGTGACCTATGTCTCCCTATGTTCTAGGATTGTCATATCTCTGAAATTAAGATGTGACAAATATGGTATCAGAGTTATAGTTTTAAGTCTAGTTTAGGCTTGTCTATTTATTGGGTTGATTAAGTATACTCCTAAAGCATAGGAATTTTTCCGTCATGTTAATTGCTGTTTATCGCTAGTATTGTTTCATGAAATCCTAATAAACTATAGTACTCTTTGTTATTATTTGTGTATGTTATGATTCTTTTATCGGATGACCAAGAAGAGTACCCTTACTAAAGGATCTCAACCTAGAGCATCTCACGTAGCGTTCAAAAAAAGGACCCCATAGAGTGTCTAGGTTATAACTGGATTTAGAGTAAGATACAGAGATTTGAAAGAGACTGCTTTGACATGATGAAAGAAAATCAACATCTTAGGTCCTTAGTGCATGCTTTAAAGGAGGATGTGGAGCAGATTAAGACTAGAAGTGTTAAACAGATGGGAGACAATGCACCTAGAGATTCTTGCTATTTGCCATCTAGGACTTTGTCTTCGATGGGTCACATGTTGGATAGAGACTTCCTTTACTATCGATGTGGTGGCATTGGTCACATTGCTCTTAATTGCCCTCTTATTGATTATTTACCTACTTGACCCTGGTAGCTACCCAATGTTTGTCCTGATGAGGTGCACAATTGAAACTCGAGTTGGAAGTTGGTAACTAATAGTCTAGTGGCATAGGACTTGTATCATATGAATGACACTGTATGACTAATTAGCTACTTGGTTTGGATTTGATTTCTTTATTGCCTATGAAATGATTGACTTTTATATGATAGGAGAGTTCATTATACTATAAGTTATGTGTTACATGATAATGATACATGACATATGCCATGATATATGATATACGCTATGCGATATGTGCCCTATGATGTGATATTATATGATGTGTACTCATATTAGATGCATGGTAAGTATGATAATATGATAGTAGGGTTAAGTGGGTTAAAAGGGAGTTAGCACTGAATACCCTTACCCATTATAGTAGAATGCGTCCTAAGAAGGAGGTTCACATAATTACTTAACCTATTAAGGCTGATGAGAATGAGGCATCAGACACCACTTTAGATGCTACCTTTGCACCTGTGAGTTCGAGAGAGAGGTCTGACTTGAGAGTATCGACCATGGGCTCTAATGAGATGCTTGATAGATTCTGGAGCTATGCACTCATTTGTGTCTCCGTGTTTTGCAAAGAGTTTGTGTAGAGATAAGGAATTAATGAATGAACCCCTAGTAGTGTCAACTCCTTTAGGAGAAATGATGAAAGTGAAGTATGTGTTCAAGGACTGTGAGGTAGACATTAATGGACAGAAACTTCCAGTGGAGTTGTTAGAACTCGAGGTACTAGAATTCGATGTGATCTTAGGAATGGATTGGCTATATAAGCATAGAGCTAGTATTGACTGTAGAGAGAAGCAAGTAGAATTTCAAACCAAGGATGGAGAGAAATTTGTGTATCAAGGAGATACCTATGATTAAGGTCCACTAGGGTAATCATGGAATAGATAAGTGTACTTAGGAAGCCAAGGAAGGGACATGGGAAAAGCATCCCCAGCTTTTTGAGAATGTAAAAGTAAGTATCAAAATTTGAGGATGAATTTCTTTTAAGGAGGGTAGAATGTAACAACCCATACTCGGGTTAGGAGTTTCATGACAATTTAGAGCTATTGTGACAAAGTATGTACTTTCATGAAAATTCATATGCTATGTGATTGATGAGTGGCATGCTAGATTAGTTCTAATATGCATAATGTGAATTTTGGATATGAAATAGGTGATTTATGTGAAGTGCAAAAACATAAAAATATTTATTGCGTACAAAATGAATTATTATGCACAAAGCAATTTTTAGCATAAAATAATTTTTCTGAGTATTTTTAATTAAATATTTTTGGGATGATTTTAATGAAAATAAGAAGCAAAATATTTTATTTTTAATTATTTATAATCAGCCCATAAATTAGATTAAAAGCCCAACTCACTAAAAGCCCAACACACCAAAACACTCCTAACCTGGCTCATTAATGGCAACTTGTAATTTTTGCACCATAACCCTAATTTTAATCTAATATTCAGCCACCCTAGGGTTAGGCAGCCTCCATTCTATTTTCCTGTTAGATTTTTATAGAATTTTCTCTCAAAAATTCTCTCTAAACTGAAATTCACAAAGTGCTTTCAAACTTTGCAATTTTGTGATCATCTTCATCAGTTTTTCTCTTCTTTCAAGCTACTATTTTATTTTTATGAAAACTAATAATGAGTAATCCATATGGAGCTATGTATTTACTATTTTTCTTCTTATTAAAGTCATCCTAGGTTGTTCTTTTTGAAGGAGAAATTGATTTGCAACTGTAAACACAATTCTTTCTTCGCAAATCCATCAAAGGTGAACATTAAAACCTACAAGTTGGAATTTTCATGCATATGATCATGTGGGGGAGAAGGGAGGAGGGAAATTTCTATATTTTTATGTTCTAAATTGATTTTTTTATGTTTACATGAAAAATACTAGTTTAAATCATGCGTTTATATATTACTGTAATGATCAAAAAGCGTGAAGAGCAAGAAAATCCATGGTATGTGGTTTAGCCTACCTTAGGATTTTGATCCCAAGGCCTATAATTTTTGTAAGATACATTTTAATGATTATTAACACATGCATATAAGTGATACATGATTTAATTACATGTTGATTGAAGGAGTAGCTCTAAGAAACACCTAGGGTGTTTCGGCCTGCCTAGGGTTTCCAAACCTAAATTGTCATGTTTAATTAATGTGTATACATGATTAAGTGTCATATGAATTAGGTTTTATAATGTGTTAATTGTGAATTAATAACCTTAAATTGACTATGAGATTGATTGTATGATTTGGTCAAAGGAGTCAAGTAAGACTTTTTTAAGGTTTGCTTTGTTAAGTTGATATATATGGAAAGTATTAAGTGTACAAAGTTGGAAGTTGAATTGAATTGATATTAAGATCATGATTTATCATGTTTGGCTTTAGAAAAGTCTTGGTATGAGTTATTATGTGATTTCATGTGAGCCTAAGAAGGCAAAGTATGCAGACTTAAAAGTCAACATATTATGTGTAAGTGATGAGTACACTTCTAAGTGCAACTCCAAGTATATGTGAATGATATATGTGCATGAAGTAGTTATGGGATAGGATAGCATGATGTTAAGAAAATGCTAAGTATTGAATTATAATGTTATGTTAGAGCTTGAGGATTGTTAGAGGTGCAAGGGCTACAAGCATTAAGGGCTAAGGAACCATAAAGTAAGTAAATATTATGTTTATGTTTCAAGTATAAGTTGTCATTATATGTAAACATTTGAGATTCTTGAAACCCAAGTTCCTTTCTATTATCAATTCTAATTATATGATTTCTTTATTAAGCTTGGATTGCAAAAGGACAATTGGTCCGAAACTAATATTGATCATTTGGTTGATAGGGAAAGAACCTTTGTGATTGTTGCCTTACCTTATATTCTTTCTGGAGCCACACTATTATTTATCTTTTATTTAATAAGTTAAACTTCTATTGCTACTATTTCACATATGATTGTATTTCTTAATGCTATTGTTACAAGTGATTACCATTAGCTCTAGCTATGGTACTTATAAACCCTTTTATGCATAAATGCTCATGCCAATGCAGGTAATCATCAAAACCTATGCATTTGGTCTTAACTCAATGGATAGGGGTAGTGTATCCACCTCAATTAGAAGGGGTGGTTCTAGCCATAGAGCTTGATCAGCCTCATGCTTGTTTACAAGTTGCGAGTTGGAATTTGGTATGATGTCACCTCTCTATTGAGTGAATAAGGCAAAAGCTATCACTCTACAAGTTACAAGTTTCAAGTTTGATTTCTGTGAACCTTACTAAATTGTAAACTATGAGCCATGATCTATGAACTCTTTCTAAGGGATATGTGTTATTGTATAAGCCATTTTGTTTACTCATTAAGATCATCTATGTCACCTCTTTTCTTATGTGGTTTCTAGGTGAGCATTATGAGGAGGCAATATGATCAAGCAATATACTCCAGTTAGGGAATTTCCTTGTCCAAGCCTATTTACATATTATGATATGTAAGAGTCACTTTTAGATGCTCTAGGAGTTTCTGTTTGCGGAGTTTTTTTTTTTTGGAATGTTTTTCCTTTGATGATTTATTTGGAGTCTTAGTATTCTTTTCTTATGAATTGTGTTGAAAGTATTTTTAAACTATTCTTTCGCAAACTAAGGTTTTCCTTTATTAATGGTCAAATTAAGTTAATGCATGAGATTTTAGTATGATCCTAGGCAGTATTTATAAGTGTACGAGTAGGTTCTATGGGCGTGGGTGACCTTATGTCTCCCCATGTTCTAGACCATCATATCTCCGAAATTGGGATGTGACATTAAGTCTTTTGGCACAATATAATCAATTAAACTCTTAAAACTTATCCAAATCATTTCTCCTTATAACTGAAACCTTGTCATACTAAGACTAGAACAAGTCCTCACAGAGTAGATGTACCAATTATTTGTTCACCCTTGAGGCTCCAATCCCTTCGTGAAACCTAAATTGAACCTTTCAAAGAAATCAATCCTTAAAATCCAAGCCATCTTTAAGCCGCCCAAGCAATCGAAACATCTATCAAGACTAAAGTTCATTTTCAAAATCTTGTCAGGAGCAAAATCTAGATATTTTTATCTTATTTTAGTAGAACCGTTAGGCTGAGCATGGGATGTAATGAGGCCTTGCCTGAGCACCGATCCAATCTATTAGAAGGGAGATCAAAATGCTCACTCAGGGCTTGGACTCACGGTTGGAGCCCTCCAGCTTGAATGGGTTGATTTTTTGAAATGTTTTGGGAGTCTCTACCTTAATTTTATTTATTTGGAAAAATGTTAAGGAAAAACCGAGATTGACTTCAATTCATTAATCTTTAATTAATTTACCCAATGATAAAATCATTAGTCTTTGAAACCAAAAAGGACTTAGAGACTAGATTTTTAGTTTTAAATAATCTAAAATTGACTCCTAAGTTTAATTTGGCTTAAAAAATTGATTTCATAGATGACAATTATAACATGATAATTAAAATACATGATTATGACATAATTATAGATGCATGAGAAAATTAAGAAAAGTAAGTAGAATAAAACATCCACAAGCTAAGAAGAATCTCTAGTCCTTATGGATACTAGGAGAACCACACAATCGCTCCTTAACTCTTAAATAATTAAATAATTAATTACTTAAATTAATAAATGAGATGCCTTTTTTATCCTTTATGGGTTCTAGGAAGGTCACAATTTCCCTTACAAAAGCATGAGCATGAATATAAATAATTACATTAAAATTAAAAGGGGAAAAGAAATTAATTTAGAATTTGATTTGAGGTTTGGATTTAAACTCCAAACATGTCTACATACCTCATTGAATGGGTATCAAAACCCATAAAGTTCATTCAATGATTAAATAGAGGGGGTTTAAGGATTGATTAATTTAGGTTTGATTTGAGAATTTGGGTGGAAGAAAGTATTATACCTTTGGTCTTGGTGGGTGAGATGGACAGAGGGTTTTATCAAACTGAAGTTCTATTTTGTCAGTGCCAGCTAGTGAAAATCCTACTCAAGAAGAGTGGATGGCAACAGAGGGTTAGATTGATTAATTAATTAATTAATTATATTGGATTAGGTGAATTGAGTAATTAATTAAAAAGATTGATTAATTGGATGGATTAATTTGAAAAAGGATTAATTAATTAATAAAAGGTGGATTAATTAATTAATTAAAATGATTAATTAATTAATTAAGAATATGATTGACTAAAAGGAGAGAGAGAAAGAGTAAGTGCATAACTTATCAACAAATGCTTAAGGGTGTAAAAAAAAATGAAGGAATGGAGGGCCTATTTATAGGCAAATAGAGATGAGGATATTTTGGGAAGTGGAAAAGTGAAATTACTAAAGGGCAGGGCTAAAAAAAGGCTAAAAATGGGTCAAAATCAAATTTTAGAAGAGCGGAAGGGGACTAACAACAACAAAGATTGCAATGTCGCATGGTCTTTGTGGCTAGCGACATCATCCCCGATGAGGTTATGGCCTAGCTATGTTTGTTAGTCATTGTTGATTGCACCTTCTCACATAATATAAGAGATATGGTGGACTTAAACATTTTAGCCAGCCTTGTTGACTTGGATGTATAGAGTCACTATAATTAGGATGGAGCAATCTTAAGTGCCATGTATCACGACATAGTGGATTGTCTCATGTGAATGTTCTATCTATTGGTGGGATAGTGCCTATTTAAGAGATATGTGTTTTATGCTTTGATTGTACTTTTTGTATTATTCTGTAGGCTCTTGCCTCTTTTGGGAATTTTAACTATCCCTATGTTACATATTTGGGCCTACGAGTATTTTTCGTTCCTCCCTCATAATCTTATCAGATAGGGACTTAAGGACTTTCTATCTGGGTAGAGATGGGATGAGTTGAATTGGGGCCTTGATATTGATAGTCATAGCAGTATGATGTTCTAGGCCTTCCTTGAACATTTGACAAAGTTGAGTTATTTCTCTTATAACTTTCCTCCTTCCTTTTATTTGTGTTGCCTTGCTTATTGCTTGTTATGGTAGATCTCGAGGCCTTTTGAAGAGTTATTTGTCACATCCCAATTTTGGAGATATGAGGTCTTAGAACATGGGGACACATAAGGTCACCCACGCTCGTAGCACCCACTTATGTACATATAAACATTGCCTAGGATCATACCAGAACCTCATGCATTAACTTAAATATCCAATAATAAAGAAAACTTTAACTAGCTGAAGAATAGTTTTAAAAATACTTTAAATACAATCTATAAGAGAAATAACCTTTAAGACTCCAAATAAATTGTCAAATGAATAATCTTCCAAAATAAAACTTCCAGAGCATCTAAGAGGGACTCTTTATATCATAATATGATAATAGATTTGTAAAAGGAAATTCCCTAAGAGGAGTAGATTTGCTTGAGCTATCACCTTGCCTCTTTATAATTCTCACTTGAAACCACACAAGGAAAAGGGTGAGATAGATGGTCTCAATGAGTAAACAATATAGCTTATACAATAATACATATCCCTTAAAAAGGGCTCATAGCTTAAAACTCATAGTTCATGATTTATAATTCGTAAATCATAGTTAATGGTTCATAGTTTGCAATTTGACAAGGTTTGCAAAAATCACACATAGCACGTAGAGAGTGAGGGCTATTGCCATATTCACTCGAGCACATAGAGCAGAGGTGGCATCAAACTAAATTCCAACTCCTAACACATAAAAAAAGCATGAAACTGATCAAGCTCTATGGCTAGAATCACCCCTTCTAGTTGAGGTGAATACACTACTCTTATCTATAGGGTTAAGACTGTATGCACAGGTTCTGATGATTACCTGCATTGGCACGAGAATTTCTACATAAAAGGGTTTATAGGTACTATAGCTAGAGCTAATGGCAATCACTTATAACAGTAGCATTGAAAAATATAATTGCATGTAACACAATAATAATAGATGTTTAGCTTATTGAATAAAAGATAAATAATAGTGTGGTTCCAGAAAAAATATAAGTTAGGGCAATAATCGCAAAGGTTCCTTATTATCTTTAATTAATAAAAGATGATTTTGGACTAATTGTCCTTTAGCAATCTAAGCTTAACAAAGAAGTCATATAGTTGTAATTGAAAATAGAAAAGAACTTGGATTTCAAGAATTTCAAAGGTTCACATATCATGATAGCTTGTACTTGTAACAACATAATGTTTACTCACATTATGGTTCCTTAGCTCCTAATTGTTGTATTCTTTAAACTTCTAATACTCCTTAAGCTCTAACATAACATTATAATTCAATACTTAGCATTTGCTTAATATCATGCTATCCTATCCCATAACTACCCAATGCACATATAACATTCATATATACTTAGAGTTGCATTTAGAAGTGCACTCATCACTTGCACATAATATGTTGACCTTTTAGTCTTGCACACTTAGCCTTCTTAGGCTCACATGAAAACATATAATAACTCATATCAAGACTTTTATATAGCCAAACATAATATATCATTATCTTAATATCAATTCTCTTTAACATCTAACTTGGTATACTTAACACCTTCCATATATATTAACTTAACAAGTAACCTTACCAGTGTCATGCTTATCTCCTTTAACCAAATTATATAATCAATCTCATAATCAATTTAAGGTCATTAATCCACAATTAACACATCATAAGGCCTAATTCATATGCCACTTAATCATATACACATATTAATCAAACATGGTAGTTTGGGTTTGGAAACCCTAGTATAGGTCGAACCTCTCTAGGCTTTGTCTAGAGTTACTCCTTCAACCAATATGCAATTAAATCATGTATCATTCATATACACATGTCAAAAATCATTAACATATATCATAAAAAAAATTATACGCATTGAGATCAAATTCCCAAGGTAGGCCGGATAGGTATTTCCATGGAAAACCTTGGATTTTCTTGTCTTTTAAGCATTCTGATCATTACAGTAATATGTAAATGTGTAGTTTAAACCAATATTTTCCATCTAAACATAACAAAAATCATTTTAGAACACACTAATAGACAAATTAGCACTCCCTTGTAGAGTATATGCATGAAAATTCTAATTTTAGGTTTTAGAGTGAAAAACATGGTTTTTCATGCTTTCCATTCATTCTGATTACTACAGTAATGTGTAAAAACATATTTTAAATCATTATTTTTCATCTAAACACAACAAAAATCAATTTAAAATTCATCATCACACAAATTGGCTCCCCCCTTATGCACATGCATGAAAATTCCAACTTTTAGGTTTTAGGGTTCACCTTTGGTGGATGTGCGAAGAAAGGGTCGTGTTTACGGTTGAAAGTCAGTTTCACCTTCCAATAAATCACCTAAGCTAAATTGAAGATCAATAAAAACAGTAAATATACAGCCCCATATGGATTACTCATGATTAGTTTCATAAAAAAAATCAATTAATAGATTGAAAGAAGAGAAAAACTTACGAAAATGATTACAAAATCGCAAGGTTTGAAGGTACCTTGTGAATTTCAGTTGAGAGAGAGTTTTGGAGAGAATTTTTCTATAAAAAAATTTGATGGAAAATAGAATGGCAGCTACCAAATTAAGGGGTGGCTGAAATTTAGGTTTATATTTAGGGTTTTGGGCAAAATTACAAGTTTCCCATTAATAAGCTAGGTTAGGAGTGTTTTGGTGTATTGGACTTTTGTGAGTTGGCCTTTTTAATTTTATTTATGGGCTGATTAATAATGATTAAAAATAAAATATTTTCTTATTATTTTAATTAAAATCCCCCCAAAAATATTTATTTAAAAATATTTTAAAAATACTTATAAAAATTATTTTATGCTTAAAAATAACTTTGTGCATGAAAATTCACTTTATGTGCAATAAATTAATTTATGCATATGCACTTCACCTATATCACTTATTTCAAATTAATAATTCATATTATGCATATTAAAACTAATCTCACATGCCACATACTCATCAATCACATGACACATGAATTTTTATATAGGCACACACTTTGTCGTAATAGCTCTAAATTCAAGTAAATTATCACGAAACTCCTAGGGTTGGTGTGGGTTGTTACATTATTGCATCGTGCCCTTGATGTCATGAACTTCATAGAGCCTATCTCTCACAGGCAACTCTTGCTACGTACTCCTTACCGCTTTCATTTTAGTTAGGCGAGAGGGTCCATTTCTAGACCATTGGTTCTTAGTATGTCCCTAACTCCCTACCAGTTTACATGAGGTATGGACTAGTGATCAAGCTTTCACTAGGCTTTATAATGGCAATGAGGGATACCTTAATTATCATCTTGGCTAGAGCTACCATTACTTCTAATTTGGCTTCCTGATGCATAAGATTACCATAAGAGGGCACTCTTCCATTACCTCTGCTAAGGGAGCCTATTCTCCCATCGTCTTTTAAGATACCTAGGGGTAAATTTTTGAGGGCCCTACCCCTAATGTTGGTGATGGTGCTGGTTTGAGCCATAGTAGTGGCATAGTGAACTAGGATATAAAGTTCTTCATCCCTAAAGTAGGTTTCTTCTTGTGGAGTGGATGGTACTATGAACATATGGCAACTCCTTGATGTCATTTAGCCAAATGTGCGAGACATACCTAATGATGTTGTGGTACGATTTTATCATACATTTAGAAATGATCCTCGTAATGGTGCTATACTCATATTTATTTGTGTCTTTGGAAAGGATCCAAAGCATTTAACATTTTACTATATTCAAGTACCTAGCATTTCATCTGTTGGATGTGTAAGGTTTCCATAGGATGGAGGTTGCTCTCGGTAGGATGCTAACACAATAAGACATAGTAGAGACACATGGCAAGGTAATAAGGATGCCCTCTAGAAGAAGAGGAGAGGAGGATGCCACTAATTTAGTGATGATGATGCTAACTCTGACCATTTTCTACTTTTTCTATATATTTTGTATTTTCTTAGGCCATCATTTTATTCACTTCCCTAGTGGGAGATAACACTCATTTGGATAATTGTATTATATTTACTCCTAACTATGTATGCACTTTATATTATGCCTATAGGTGATGCATGCTCATGTGGTTCTATTTATGCAACTCTTCTAAAGCTTTCTATTATATTATACATGTTTATGTTATGGATGCATGCTTGTAATGGACATTAATGGATGTATGGATGAGACATCATGCTTAAATTCATGCATTAATGCTAGATTTTACTGGTTGTGTCTCTATCTTTATAGTTTCTAATGAATTCTGACCTTATAAAGTGCCAAAAGCATTCATTTTTGGACTTTTTATCCTAAAGAGGAAGAAATATTGCTTGAGTTTGCATCAAGGGACCTAAAATAAGGCCACATGAGTCAGCAGAGGAGGAAAGAGGCCAAGAAGCTGCTCGAGGAAAAAGCATCACAATAGGCCGCTATGGCATGGCAAAGATGACTAGTGGTCTGTGCAAGTGGAGGTTGTGCCAATCCAACAAGGCCTATAGCACTATAGTAGGCTTCTATGATAAAGCCATTTTCTATAGCCTTTTTAGTATACTTTTTGATGTGACACCTTAGGGTTATATATATGCTCGAATTTTAAGGAAAAATTCATTTTCTCCTTATTTTTGTGCCAAAAGTTTGTTTGTTTGTCAAATTTTCCTTCTTTTGCTTAATTTTTCACCTCTTTCTAATTTTCATCGCTTTCTCATTTCCATAGAGCCATATTTTAGCCATTACATGTATATATGGATGAAGAAACTCGACTAGATTAAGAAAATTAACCTGGAGAGGTATGGGATTGTAGCTATGAGGGCTCTAAGAGGTGTTTGGGTGGATTAGGACTTCTTGAGAGCATTTTTTTCAGTTTTGGGATCTGGTGGCTTGGGTTTTCTGCTTGGTGTGGGTATGGAGGAGTTGTACCCCACTTTTAAGGAGTTCTGTGCCATACTTGGTAGTGATCTAGAGGTAGTTTTAGTGTTGGAGTTCAAGGTTAGGTAATACCACGTTTTTACAAGTTCTTAAATTTGCTTGAGGACATGGCTAGTCAAATGGTAGTGGAGGGGTAGGTGAATCTGACTGCCATTATTAAGGAGTTCCATGATCCCAATAAAGGGGGAGATATGGGAAAGCAAAGGCTTAGAATGAAAGCCTTCATTTTCTATTGATAGCTAGATATCTGTTTTTTAGGTCCATTAGTTTGGGAGATGTCAGAGTGATGGCTTAATATTACAGATGAAGCAAAGCCATGTTAGAGGGTTTGCCCTAAAGTAATGTATAAGTTATGTAAATGTAAAACATTATCCCTAAATGACAATAAAATATATGTTTATAAATGAAATTGTTCCATTGTATTAAATGTTTATTTGAAGTCTATAATTTTTTTTTTCAAAAGAGGATCTATTCTTAAGTGTTGAGAATATAGATGGCAGATCACTCTTAAACAAATACTTTAAAATGTTTATGGTCATAGGATTAATGATTGAGCATCATTGTTTCTAGAAGACTATCACCTCTGTTTATAATCTATAATCAGTATGTGATACTTATCATTATAATGATAGTAAGCATCATACTGTTTGACAAATGTTGTCGACATAAATATGTGGATATTCATATGATGAATGATTGAACTGTGATGCTAGATGATGATAACATGAAATTTTATTGCTATTCAATAAATCATCATCGAACGTCATAATTGTACATATAGTCCTTTGACTTAAGGGACATTGTATCTCATTCATCACTAATTGGAATTTATTACTACTTACATACTAATGCTATTCAAGTATTAGTATATGGTATGTGATAGTTTTAACTAGTTATGTATAGAGGTAAGTGATTCAAGTATTGGTATATGATATGTGATAGTTTTAACTAGTTATGTATGGAGGTAAGTGATCGATAAGAGAGAATTCATTAATTTGAATAAACAAGGAAGAAATCCTATGCTATATGATTATTCTTAATAATCAAACCCTTGGCCAAGGAAATAAAGATTCACTAGAAAGAGTTTCTAGTAGGAATCAATTTTATCAAGAATTAGAATCGAGATATAGACATATGATCAAAGCATATTAGGGTTTGACAAATATATGACCCTAACTAAGATTGAGATTTCGTAATGATAGGATTTTAGTGTATGTTAATTATGATCAATGGTCCACGAAATGAATAAGTGATTAAGCACTCATATTCATTCAATAGCCCAAGCCCATTTGAGAAATAGAGAGAGGCAATTTAGGGGTTAGAGATTTTTTATAGCCCTAAAGCCCATAGGACGAGTTTAGGGGTTAGAGAAAGAGCACAAAGGTCAAAATGGTCTTTTAACTATATAAGATTTGATTGAAATAATCATAAAACCATAAAGGGTAATAGCATAAAATAAATTAAATATCTCATTTGTCCCCTAATTAACAACATAGTAGTTGGCTATATAAAAGGCAATTGATGTTGTAAAATAAAGGAGGAGGCTTTATGCACATTTTTTCTAAAAGAAGCCTTAGTTACTAAATCTTAGGGGAAAAGAAAGGAAGAAGAGTTCTTTATATTTATTGTTCTTCATTTCTTGTTCTTTGTTCTTTGTAAAAGAACAAAGGTTTCTTGAATTGAAAAGATATATCCATAGCAATTAGAAGAAATCAAATCACCAAGGATTTGTATTAGAAGATCTTGTATTCAATTGGGCTATCAAGAGAGATAAACAAGAAGATCGAAATAAATTAAAGTGTGCCTTGGAGGTGAAGCTTAGTGTGAACAATTTAGAGGCTCAACATTTAGAGAGCTTTTGGAGAGGAAAGAAGAATTGGATTTCATACGCTTCAAGAGGTAATATGATTGCCACTTGATCTTTTTTCTTTTTTATGTGTTTTACATACTAATTAGTATATTGTTTGAATGACTATTGGACTCATTTGGGCAAAAGTAAAATTCTAAATTGTTTGAAATTTCATCCACCACGTTGCTTTCACTTAGTTTGTGCCCAATATTCCTTCAGCTCATGGTTATAGTTATGTTGGTGGAGACATTGATGAGTCTTGATTGTTTTGTTTAGGGTTTAGAGGGACAGACTATTTTTCCAGTTATTATCAAGTTGAGGAAAATTTATTTATTCTTAACCTTTCTGTTATGGGCATTTCCTGGGTGTCTAATTTTGAGGTTTCTAGGTTGTTTTATAGGTGTGGTTGATGGATCATTTAAGCATAATTACTCGCCCATACACAGCTATCTAGTATAAGATGTGACACATTCTAGTGTGACAAGGGTCAGTACATTCGTGAGCATCTTGGTGTTTGGCTCAATTAATGCTCGTTCATATTCAACTCATTTTATAAATGAGCCAAATTTGAGTTTTAATTCAAAACTTGATTAATAACCAAAGCAAGCTTGAGCAATGCTAAGCTCGGCTTGATTATACTCATGAACAACTCGATTAATAGGCTCACGAATAAGCTCATTTATAATGTTTTAATATATATATATTTATGATTTATGTTCTATAATTATAAAATTAATAATTATGTATCCATACAATTAGTTTTACTAATATTATGTTTTATAATTTCATCAAATAGTTGAGAAGTTTAATTTAAAAAAAAAAGGAGTTTATGTTACATAATAATAATAATAATAATAATAATAATAATAATAATAATAATAATAATAATAATAATAATGGCCTAATATTTTGGCACTCCAAAAGAATATTTTAATATTCCTATAATCTTTTTGATAATTCAATTTAACTAAAATACACATATTCCTATTTTTTTTTAAAAACATGTAATGCTCAATTTTATGATTAGATTTTTTTTTTCACTAATTGGATGCTTTTGCTTTTATGTTAGTTTGAACATGATTTACAAGCTCAATTTAGGCTCGAGCTTAAAACCAGCCTAGTTTGAACATGATTTTTAAGTTCAAATCTAAGACCGAGGTCGAACTTGAGCTTAAAAATTAACTGAGCCAAGCTCGAGGAAGGTAAAGATCAACTCGACTCGACTCAGCTTATTTGCAACCTTAGTAGTTTAGGATCAGGTCATTCATGACTATAATCCATAGGTACTGTATAGTCTGTTTATTAGGTCTGGCTTGAATGACATTCTACTAGGGCAGATGGTTTTATGAAAGGTGGGTTAGACTCAAGATGTGCCCTTCGTTGTGCCTTTTTTAGAGTCTGCACAAATTATTACTCCTATTACCATAGGGGAGGCTATTTGAATACTATAATGTAGTAAGGTCAGAGATTGGCTTTAGTAGTATTGACATGTATTAAGGTTGGTTGACTGAGGTTGTTTAGTCAGCTGAGAGAGAGCATTGAGCTACCTTATTGAGAGAGGTGGAGAGTGACATTACTGAGGGAGGGGAGACTACTAGAGATGCCATTAGTGGTGAGGTACCTACAGTTCATATAGAAGAGGTGACTCGACCTTTGAGGGAGATAAGGGAAGCTACAAGAGGACAAGCATCACAAGATACAATGGTGACTAAAACTATAGTGACAATGATGAAAGAGATTATGACTGCAGTAAAGAGAAAGGGTGACACTATAGTTGTGGTATAGCAAATAGTCACTGTAGCTAGCATATAGAGAAGGACTGCTATTGCCAATGTTCAAAGGAGGGATCTTGTTGCAGTAGCATAGATTGGTTCTTAGTCTATGATGACATAGAAGAGAGTTAGAGGGAGTAGTTTAGAAGTTGTTAAGACTCATAGTAGGATCTTTTGAGTAACTGTAGGGAGTAGTTCTGATTCTATTAGCACCCTAACTACTGATGTAGAGGAGGAGGACATAGAGACTAGGATTAGAGGTGTGACGATTGAGGAGATCGTGGCTAGCTTGAATTCTATAGGAGATGTTCATCCTAACAGGAGGAGGAGGAAAAGGGTCATTTAGATGCATTTTATTTTATTTTGTACCTACTTAGGACTCTTGCTGCAAATTTCTATTTTTGTATCTGTAACAACCCACACCTATCCTAGGAGTTTTTAGGACCGATTTGCTTGATTTAGAACTATTAACACTAAGAGCATGCTTTAATGTGAATGTTTGTGCTGTGTGATTAATGAGTATGTGGAATATTAAATTAATTTTAATATGCATAGTATGAGTTATTATTGTGAAATAAATAATTTATATGAAGTACATTAGCATAAAATAAAATATTTTAAATAAAATGAATTTTCATGCATAAAGGAAATTTTAAGCATAAAATAATTTTATAAATATTTTAAAAATATTTTTGAATAAATGTTTTAGGGGAAATTTTAATGGAAATAATTAAAAAAATGTTTTTATTTTAATTACTCATTATCATCCCTTAAGTTAAAAAAAAAAAAAAAAAAGCCCAAATACATAAAAGCCCACTACCCAAAAACCCTTCTAACATAGCTCATTAAGGTTTTTAGTGGAAAATTGCCCAAAACCCTAATATAAAATGTAAAATGCAGCTAGCCTAAGGTTTCCAGCAGCCATCACTCTAATTTTCTGTATCTTGGAAGAAAAATTCTCTTAAAATATTTCTCTCAATCGAAATTAAGAAAACACCTTTCAGTTTCGCGATTTATTGACCGTAATCGTAAGTTTTTCTTTTCTTTCAATTTCTAAACTGATTTCTATGAAATAAATTATGGAAAAATTATTTTGAACTAGTTGATTACTGATTTATATAGATTTAATTCTGTTTAGGTGAGTTTTTGAAAGAGAGATTTAATTCTCTACCGAAAACACAAATCTTTCCGCGCGATTTTTACAAAGGTGAATCATATAACTTAAAATTGAAATTTTTATGCATAAACATCACTGGGGGGGGGGGGGTGCAATTCCTACATGAATGGTTTCCAAACTGATTTTTGATGTGTTTTGATGAAAAATATTAGATTAAATTATATTTCTGCATATTTCTATGATGACCAAAAAGTTTTAGAAAACAAAAGAATTCAAGGTTTTTGTGCTAGAATTTAGAAGTTGGAAAATTCTATGATTTATTGAACATGTGGCTGCTGATTTGTGTATGGACAGATTTTAATATGATATTTGTTTTGTTTAAATGAAAAATAATGATTTAAATCATGTGTTTAAATATTACTATACTGAACGGAAAGCGCGGAAAGCGCGAAACTCATGATTTTCACCCTAAGTCTTAAAACTTGGAATTTATTTTTTATAATTATTATTTATGGCTGCCAAATCATATATGAAGATGTTATAAACTAATATTTTTCTATGATGGAATGAAAAATAATATTTTAAATCACCTGTTTACATATTACTGTAATGACAGGAAAATACCGAAAATAAGAAAACTCATAGTTTTGCATCCTAAAACCCAAAATTTGAATTTTCATTTATGAAACATACCTATTACTGCAGATTTATGTAGATTAATATTTTAAAATGATTTTTGTTGTGTTTACATGAAAAATCTTAGTTCGAACCATGTTTTTACATATCACTGTAATAGACAAAAAGTGCAGAAAGTAAGAAAAATTCAGTTTTTCCCTTGATGATGTATTTGGCCTACCATGGGATTTTTATCCCAATATTTATAATTTTTATGCAATTTATTTTGATGATTATTGACATGTGAATATGTATGATAAATGATAAAATTGCATGTTAGTTGAAGGAATGACCCTAGACAAGCTTTAAGGCACTTTGGTATACTTAAGGTATCTTAACCTTTTGTTGTGATTAGAATGTAAATATGATTGGGAAATATGGAACTAGATGTTATGATGACTTGATAATGAATAAATGGTCTTGAGTTGATGAAGTGACAATTGAATAAAAAGGATCATAAGAGTTAACCATGACACTTGAAAGGTTAATTGTTAAGTTGACATGTATGGAAGTGTAAAGTGTTTTAAGATGATTATTAAAGTAAATTGATATTGAGGTAATAATATTGTGATGACCTTAGAAAGGTATTGACATGATTTTATTAATGTGTTTAAATGTAAGACTATAAGGCCTAAGTGTTCAAGACTTTTAAAGTCAATGTGTTATATACAAGTGATGAGTACAACTATATGTAAACTCTAAGTATATGTGTATGCTATATGTGCATAGGATAGTATGGGATAGGAGCATCATGAGTAAATAAATACTAAGTATTAAATTAAATATTATGTTAGAGTTTGAGAAGCTTTAGAAGTGCAAAGGGACTAGGTATACTAGGAGCAAAGGAACCCCAAGGTGAGTAAACTCTACATTCCTGTTTCCAGGGTGAGTAAACATTGTATTCATATTTCAAGCGTAAGTAACAATATGTTTTGTTACAAATATGTGATATCATGTTATGTGAGCCTTTGACATTCTTGAAACCCAAGTTCTTTCTATTTTAAAATAAAACTCTATGATTTGCTTGTTAAACTTGGGTTGCCAAAAGACAATTGGTCTAAGACCATTTTGATTATCCACTAATAATGCCTTTATGATTATTCCCTTAACTTATATTCTTTCTGGAACTACACTATTCTTGTATCTTTTGTTCAAAATGATAAATTGCTATTGCTATTGGGATACATGTTATTATTGGCTTAAATGTTATTCTTATATGTGATTACCAATAGCTCTTGCTATGGTACCTTTAACCCTTTTTATGCAGAAATCCTCTCATACCGATGTGAGTAATTATCAGCTATATGCTCCTTGTTCCGATGTGAGTAATCATCGGCTATGTGATCCTTGTACTGATGCGAGTAATCATAGGCTATATGATCCTAGTACCGATGTGAGTAATTATCGGCTATGTGTTTGAGTGATTATGGCAATAACTTTCACTCAATGTGTTCGGGTGATTATGGCAATAGCCTTCACTCTATGTGTTATATGTTATAAATGTGATTTTCTACAAACTTGCTAAATTGAACCTTTGATAAATTGCAACCTGATTCATGAATATATATTAATGTATGTGTCAATTGTTTACTCATTGAGATCATCTATCTCACCCTTTTTCCTTGTATGGTTCCAGGTGAGCATTATGAGGAAGCAAGGTAATGGCTTAAGCATCCTACTTCGCTTGGGGAATTCCTTGTCCAAGAAAATTAGTTTAATATGTTACGAAGAGTTATCCTTAGATGCTCCAGGAATATTATTTTTGGATGTTTATTTTGAAATGCTATCCTTCGAGGTTTTAATTGGCTTATAAATATTATTTCCTTATGGATTATGTTTAAAGTATATTTTAATTATGCTTCTGCAACTTAAGGTTTAAAAACAAAAAGGGTTTATTTAAGTTAATGTAAGAGGTTTTGGTATGATCTTAGGCAGTATTTGTATAAGTATAAGTGGGTTCTAGAGGCATGGATGACCTTATGTCTCCCCATGTTCTAGAATTGTCATGTCTCTAAAGTTGGGATGTGACAATACCTACCTACAAATTGATATGATTATAGGGATAAGCTATAGACGACATAGGAAAAGGCTATCTTTTCATGATGATGGATTATGCTCTATAAGATCTTATTAGCATTATATGAGATATCTTTTATTTTTATTCTAATTTTTTACTAAGTCGCACTTTTGGATATTTAACTTAGTGAGCTCTCTTTTCTTTTATTATGTTTTTTTTTATTTAGGCTAAAAGAACCAAATGGAGAAACATTAGGCACAAAAGAAGTAAGAATGTAATGAAAACAAAAATATTTTATATAATGATTTGGACCATGTCCGAGCCAGGCTGTGTATATATCCCTTACAATCATTTTCCTTTCATCCATCATTTTTTTAGGGAGAATTAAGTCCATGTAGTTTTGATTAAATTGTTTTGAAAGAGAAAAAAAAACAAAGAGAAAATGCAGACAACATCTTTAAAATGAAGTATCTCCTTAACTGATCCAGGTTGTAGGGATTAAAGGATTCATTACCATCGCCATCCATGAGGATGATGCCTTTGTTGGATAAGATTTTTTTAAGCACATACGGCCTGATTCAATTTGGTTTAGATTTTTCTCTTGGGTCATGAACTAAGGCTTTAATCTTTTTTAGAATCAGATTTTCTTCTTGCAACCGCTGTCTTTCACCTTTTTATTGAAGTGCCTAGCTAGCTTCTGCTGGTAGCCTTGGATTTTGTATAAGGCATCGATTCTTTTCTATTTGATGGCATTCAACTAGTCATGGTACCTTTTGATCCATTCCCTTTTGTTTGGCTAGCTTTCTCTCATTACCACGGAAAAGTGGACTTGTATTTCAATAGGAAGAATAGCCTCTATTACATAGAGCAAAACATATAGGGTTGCCTTTATTGAAGTTGAATGTGATCCTATATCCCTATAAGGCAGTAGGCAAATGTTCATGCTAATTCCTGTGTTTCATGATAGTCTTTTGCAAAATGGTCTTAATAGTCTTATTGGTAGCTTTAACTGTCCCATTAGTTTGTGGTCGGTAAGGAGAGGAGTGGTGATGGAGTAGGCAAACTACCTCTTTTGGAAAGCAGGAGCAATTATTTGTGATTATCACAAAAGGGTTCCAAATTGATAAAGGATATTGATTTGGATAAAGTGTGCCACTTTTTTTTGCATTTAAGACCTAATATGGCACCGCTTCAATCCATTTTATGAAAGTCCACAGCTACTATAATATATTCATACTCACTAAAGGACTTCAAAGAGATTCTCCTAATGACATCTATTCCTTAGGTGGTGAAAGGCCATAGAGTTACTATTGCGTTCAAAGAAACAAAGGGCTAATGTTGTAGTTTGGCAAAGATCTGACACTTGTGGTATTTCTATACATGCTTTATGCAATCCTTGTTCATGGTTAGCTAAAATTAACCTAGGTTTGGTACTTTTTAGGCCAAAGCTATCCCATTCATATATGGGCCCTGCTCTTTACCATGGACCGATTCTATAATATGTTGGGCTTCTTCTTCAGTCATACATCATAAGTGGATAGCTCTCTTGTACAACACATCACCATTTGGTATAAAGCAAGTGACCAACTACCTTATAGTTCTTCGTTTTGTTTTAGAGGTGCCTTCTGGATATTTTCCATTCTAGATGTAGTTAAGAATGTCCCAAATCAAGGATTAGTATCAGCTAGTTAGAGATTCATACATGTAGTATAATACCCAGGCCACTGTTTCACTTTAATGACAACAAGTCTGTGTATTTCATTGTCACTCATGTTTATCATTGAGGCTAAGTTGGCTTCAGTGTCAGGAAATTGGTTCTTCACTCTTGGTAGATAGTGAAAGGAGAGTTCATGAAAATTTCAGCTAGATCATTTAAGTGTTGATGGTAAGGAACTAAATGCTCTTCTATAATCTTCCACTTTCTAAGAGCTTGGGAAATGATGCAGTTAGAATCACAGTAGAATTCCAAATAGTCTACATGCCTCACATTTTGCCTCATTATTGGTTATCTCAAATGGTAACTTGATTGTCATGGCCAAATGATCCCCTTTAGGAGTGACAAAAACTATACTAGCTCCATAGCCTTTACTATTATAAGTGCCATCAAAGAATAATTTCCACACTTCTAGGTCTATGACTAGGTTTGAATGGTTCTCCATCAATAGGGGCCACAACCAACTGATTAACGATCACAATTCCTATTACTGCTTTCCTCACAACATAGTTCAAGTCAAAGGCTATGAGTATTGCCATCCATCATGCCATTTTGCTGTCAAAAATCAGCCTCTCCATAAGGAATTTCAAGGGGCTCCTATTAGCTAGCATATAGGTTGTATAAGAGCACATGTAATGCTAGAGCTTATGGCATACCCATACCAATACTAAGCGCAGTTCCTCAATCTAGTTGTAGTTAAGCTTATGAACTAGCCTACTCTTGCTTAAGTAATAGATAACATTCTCTCTATGTGAGATTGGCACATTTTGAGCAAGCATTGCACCTATAGCTTCTAAAATTACTGATAGATAGAGTAGCAATGGCTGACTTGGTCTTGGAGGTTACAGTATTAGCTAGTTTAGGAGAAACTGTTTGATTCTATCAAAGGCCTTTTGATATTCCTCATTCCACTGTTTAGAGGCTCCTTTTCTTAGCAACTTGAAAATTTCCCTGTAAGTATTTGCCAACTGTGCGATAAAGCTATTGATATACTATAATCGCCTTAGAGAACTTCCGATCTCCTTTTAATTTTAAGAGGGGGCATTTCTATAATTACATTTGACTTTACTAGACCTACTTTTATGCCTTTCTAACTAACTAGATGTTCAAGAAACATGCTAGAGAAGGCACTAAGGATATACTTGGTTGGATTTAGCTTGAGGTTGTACTGCTAGAGCCTTGAGAAAATCTTATCCAGGGCTTCTAAATGTCTTTCAGGGGTTTTAGACTTCACCACCATGTCCTCAATATATAGGTATACCATTATGCATCATATCGTCAAAGATAGTGGTTGCCATTCTCTAATACGTTGCACCAGCATTCTTTAAACCAAAAGGTGTATGGCAATAGTAAGTGCTCCATTCTATTAGGAAAGATGTCTTCCCTTTGTAAGGAGGGTGCATTTGGATTTGATTGTAGCTCGCTGTGGGGCCGCTAAGTGGGATCAAAACGCTCATTTGGGTTTGAACTTACGATGGAACCCTCGGGTTCAAATTGGTTATTTTTGAAAAAAGTTGACACCTTAATTTTATTTTATTTGGGAAAAGATTAAGAAAAAAATCCAAATTGACTCCAATCAATATCCCAAAGGAAAAGATCACTAGCTTCAAAAGCAAAGAGGATTGGGGGACTAGTTTTTGGTTTATGTAGAAAAATAATTAGTTTGGCAAATTTAATGTAAGATGACTTAAAATGAATTTCATAAATAATATACAAAATGCATGAATAATTATATAATGCATGAATAAACAAATAAATAAATATTCATCCAAAGTGATAAAGCAATAAAGTAAAGGAATTAACTTTATAGTTCAAAACCAAAATAGGAGAGACTTCCTCTAGCCCTTATGGGTTTTAGGGAAGTCACACATTCCCTAAAATAATTCTAAAACAATTACTAAAGAAAGATACTGCAAAGGAAAGTTATAATCAACATTATAATAAAGAAGATAAACTAAAAGCAAATATCGCAAAGAAAATAAATAATTCATAAAAGAATATACAAGAGAAGGAATATTTCTTATTTAAATTGGATTTGATGCTTTAAACAAGCAAGCCTATGTATCCCTTTAAATGGGAATCAAAATCCACATAGTTCGCCCTTCTTGCGAAGGGGTTAGTTTAGCCTCGCCATTTTATCATATTTCAGTTCATTGATTGAAATGTGGGTTGATTGATTAAATAAGCAGATTGATTGATTACCAAGTTGTTAATTAGGTCAAGTTTTAATTAACAAGCAAATATATCAATTCAAATTGTTTACGTAGTTGACTAAATCAGATTCTAATCAATATGTCTCAAAATAATGAAAGAAACGATAAAACATGCAAAGCAAATGAATAATAAACCAAAAGAATAAACTAAGCAATCCTAAAGGAAAAAATAACAACATAAAAAAAAAAAAGCAAAACAAATAGAACCATATAAAGCAAAAGAAATACTAAAACAAAACAAAGTAAGAAAATAAGAAAATAATTACCTTACGAAGATGAGGTTTGGGGATGTAGGGCGAATGAAGCGGATGACTGGATCGCAATTCCACCTTTTTGGCTCGGCGGAATGACAACCTTAGAACAGGGACATAGACAACGTTATTAGGACCTCCTCAGACTGGTTTGAGGAGAGCTACCTCGAAACGACCACCCTAACAAAATAAAATAAAATAAAAATTTAAACTAAAATTTCGTTCATTTCAGACCAAACCTTAAAGAATGTTAATTGCTTTGAAATCAATTAGTTTGATTAAGCAATTATAAGTGTGGAAATGAGGTAGGAAGGTAGTGCTTTTATAGGGAAAGGATTGGGAGCAGAAATGGCAAGTTTTAGATGTGGGATTCACTTCCCAACGCATAAAATGGCATAGGAGGTCTCAAAAACTGCACAGAAGGTAGGTCAGCACATGATAATCGCATAGGACTTATACGGTACTGCATAAGAGCTGTGCGGTTCTGCATAGGTCTATGCCCTGTGCAGTCCCTATGGCCCACACACCCCCTTTTTACTCTATTTCAACCTGTTTCAAATATGATTTAAGTCTGGTTTGATTCTATAGGTTCATAATTGAGTGCCGATTGTCTGTAGGTGTAAATTTAAGGGTTCACACTCACATACTGGTCAGTCAAGGAGACCACAGATGCACCAGCCATCTAGTCTACAAGAAAGTCAATATAGGGCACAAGGAAGTCATCTTTTAGGTAAGCATTATTAATGTCTCTGTAATCAACACATATATAGACCTTTCCATCCTTTTTGGGGATTGACGCTATATTGGCTAACTATGAGGGGTTCTCAAGCATTTTGGTTACTTCCTCCTTGATCTTTAGGGACCATTATGCTTTCATCCTTCTTAGTTTTGCCTTCATAGGCTTTATATGCTCTTAGGTTGGAATCTTCTAGATCACGATGCTTGGATCAACTTCCACCATATCCTTGGGTTCCCATATGAAGTCTAAGAATTCATAAACCTTTTCAATGAGTGCATGTGGGTCATGATATATAAATGCAATGTATGTAATTTTGGGCATTTCCTCTATGCCTTAATTAATTGGTTTTTCACTTTTTTATTTTTATTTTCTTTTTTAGATACTTCATTTAATAATAAGTCAGAAGAAGTAGAGTATAAAGAGTCAGGAAAGTAAGTAGAAAACTGGCACTTTTTATTAATAATGAAAGTTCTATCATTATGGGTTACATTAGTTTCAAAGGATAAGCCTAGAAGATGGGTTACAAGATTAGAGAGACAGGAACCAAAAGACTCAACAGATTTGGAAGACACAAACTAAGACTGATAAAACTCAAAAGATTCAAAAGTCTTGGACATGGGCACAACTGGGCTGATGCTTTTCTCAAAATACTAATTATTTGGTGAAGCTTGGGATGGCTAAATGAGCTTAGTAGGATCAAGTTATGGGTGGTTGGTGATCATGTGAATGGACTAAAAAAGAGAGGGCTCCATGCTTAGGGATCATAATTGTGGAAGAGTAGAAGGGGACCCTAAGCAACAAGGGGTGTGGAGCCATATGCCCTAGCTGCGGTGCACCGCATGTGCCATTTATGGAATGGCATAGGTAAGGGCATCGCATGTAGCTCCTGCAGTTGACAAATGGCATGGTCCCTAATCCATCCTTTGAGGTTTCTAGGTTAGTTTTTGGGGCTTTCATATCAATTTTTAGGGCTTTTAGAGTTCAAAAAATTTTCTAGTCAGTGTTGGTGGGTCTAAAATTAATTATTGGTCAATCGGACCATAAATTTCAAGACAAAGTCGGTCAGTTTTTGAAAATACTATCCAATATAGATAGTCTAGTTAGTATTTGGTAAGTGTTAGTTTGTGCTAAAAATACTATGGATGAGTCCAGTGATTTCAAAATTAATTTTTGAGGTGCTAAAATTAGAGTTTACAGATTCAGGTATCCCAAACTGAATCGAAACCCCAAACCAAAAAATCTCCATTAACAAAAATCCCTAGTCCGTGAAAAAATCCTTGATCTGAATTGAAATGATTACAATATTATGGTATGGTACGGAAGTTGATGTACCCTTTTCGAGATCCAAACTGAACTGTATTTGAACCGTACGATCCGAAAGAATAGAACCTTAGACTATATATATATATATATATATATATATATATATATATATATATATTGTAATTTATTAATTACATATATAATAAATTAATAATTATTTTTAAATTTACATAATATTATATTATTTATTATTTTCACTTAATTTTAATGACTTCTACTAAACAAATTAATATATATGTTCTTCTAAAATTTTTATATATTCATTTTATTAATCTAAAAATACAATTTACCTATTAATTATATCATTTATTATTTACACTTAATTTGATTTATTAGTATTAATTAATTTGTTTCGTTTGTTATAAACTAATTAATATATGTATTTTTTAATTTTTATATAATTTTATTATCTAAAATTGAAAATTTATTTAATAAATATATTATTTATTATTTGTAATTTTGCATTATCAAAACAAAGTCATTTTATATTTCCATCTACCAACGCGTGACACGTGGCCATGTGGGGCAGCAATTATATAATTGTGGGCATTTCATTTTCATCTCTCTTTTCTCCCTCATGACCCATTTCTACTACAGCTATGAAACTTTAACTTTAACTTTTATTCTCTTCTCCATCAGTTTTCTTTATCTGATTTATCACCTTTAATTTCTTCTCCTATGGTTACTCTTGCTATTTTGCATTCTGCTTTCACAAATGCATAGCTCACATAGATAATGCTTATGCTTACGCAAAAATGTACAATCAAAATCAAAAGCACTAGTTATTAGAAATGAAACCCTAACTCTAGCAAAACACAAGGTAAGTATTATCTTTTAGCTTTTGTTAGTCTTATAGAATACATATTAGGGTTTTAGTCAATATTAAGTTCAACTATAATATTGTTGAACTCGACATTATTAAGGTTGAATTCAACCATAATATAGTTGAATTCAACTTTATTTAGGTTAAATTCCACTTTATTAACTTTGAATTCAAATTTAATGTAGTTGAATTCAAATTTCATCTAATTTCAAATATATATTTGATTTTATCATTCAAAAGGATAGTATGGTTATGGTTTATCCCGAAAGGAAACACTTATTAGGTAAAGTTGCAAGCTATAGTCATTTTGAAGAAAAGGTCATGGTAATAAACAAGAAACTTAATGAAGCATAAAAGGAGTTGCTAAAGGAAACTGTCTTTAGACATTTTGTTAACACTTAAGCAGGAAAATGGAGTAAACAGCTTGTCCACAGTGTGCTGTTAAGGCAGTTGGATAAAGTTGATGATGTTGATGATTTTATATAATTCAATATTGTTAAAAGCAAAGTAAGTTTGGGATGGAGGAGTTTGCTTTGATAACAGGTTTGAAATTAAGGGATAGTAAAGCTTCCCTCAGCAAGGTTGTATTAGGCTAGGTGGGAAATCATTTAAAGAATCACATTAATAGGTTACATGTGTCACATTAGGTGACATATGGTGATATATTTAAAATATTTTAAAAGATGGACAATGACATTGCAAATGAGGATGTGGTGGCTTTTGCAAATCTATTACTATTCACTCAAAATATTTTTAGGCTGCCATCTATAAAGTTTGATATGAGGAATTGGTAGGAAATTTGAGAGAGTGGAACTAGTTTCCTTAGGGAGATTAGGCATTCAAGACATCTGTCCAACCAGTAGAGTCATGCATAGTGAGTGTAATAAAGCAGCCCATAAAATCTAAGAAATCTAATACTAAGGCATATACAACCAAAGGTTTTCCTATTGTATTCCAGATAAGAATCTATCATTATAAAGGTTGAATACATCTATATTAAGGTTGAATTCAACTATATTAAGGCTGAATATAACCTTAATAAAGTTGAATTTAATTTAACAATTCAACCTTAATAAAGTTGAATTAATAAAATTGAATTCAACCTTGATAAACTTGAATTCAACCATATTGACTGATATGTTGTTTTGCAAGTGCTTGCTTATGAGGTTGAACATAGGTTGGAAACAAGCAAACTATTTTAGAGGTGTGCAAATCACTAGTTAAGTACACCAAGGATGTGTAAATGGTAGCTTGAGTTTAATAATATCAAAAAAGTCACTCTAGAAAATGAGAGTATTTTAAAAAAATAATATTAGACCTTTAGATATGGAGGCAATAGAAGAAGAAATAAAAAGATATAGACTATTGAGGAGGGATGAAAAAGAAGAAGAAGAATTAAAAAGAGAGAAGGAAGGAAAAGAAGAAATGGAATTAGAGAAGGAAGTAAAAGAAGGGATGGAAGTAAAGGATAAAGGAAAAAAATTAGTGGTTACTATTGCTGACGAAGAAGATGAAGAAGAGGAAAATGAAGATGATATTGAAATTTACTAATTGAAAGTGAGAATGGAGAAATCAAAGACAAAGAGGCAGTGTAAAGATAATTTAAATAAAAATATTAATGATATTGATGACATTTTGGAGAATAAAATGAAAGATGTTGTGTAGATGATTGTGAATAATACAAATGATTGCTAACAGAAAATTGATGATCTTTTAAATTCTTTATTTATTTATCATAAAAAATGGATAAGAAATTGGATGGATTGAAGTCTATTTGCAATAGCTGACAGAAGATGTGCACTAATATATCCAGAAAGCAGATAAGTCTAGGGATGAAGAAGAAAAGGAAACTATTGATAAACAAGAATCTACTAAGGATGAAGGTGATGAAAAAAACTAATAAGGTTGAACTTGAAGAATCCATTGAGGTAAACCTAAGTCCTCTAGTGGACAAACTAATGTAGCAATATGGCAATGCAAAATATTAACTGGAAGAAGTGCCTAACTAAGAAGAAGTAAATAAGTCTATGGATGAAGAAGCTAATAATGCAATATATATAGTGATAGACCTTGTTGAGCATAAGCAACAATAGGAAGTGAATACAAAGATAGCCTCCAGAATTAGGGCAAGTTATGTGAAGATGAGAACATACTAGAAAATATTTAACCACTTAAGCAAGCGATGCTTGATATATAATATGTTTTTAGCCAAAAGAAGAGAAAATTTGAGAATAAAGAAGAGCAAAGTGAGATCATTGAATATGGAAGAGATGTAGATGATGAAGTCAAAGTTAAAATTCAATTAGAGGCAGCAAATAAAATATATAGGTCACATATGGGCAAAAATATTAAGAGGTGGATTGTCATGACCTGAAACCCGAGGGCACATGACTAGTACTAGTACACTGGTGATGCACGAGGCTACTAATACCCATAGTAAACTTGATAACTCACTTAATAATAAAACTATTAAATGATAGTTATAATTGTCACAAAATAGGGCTATGAGCCTTAAAGCTAGGCAGAACTTGAACAAACATCACATCAACTCAATGCCACGTTGGACTAAAATAACTATCATCTCAAAATATCAAATATCATTTATTTGGTTCCTGCTTAACAAACAACTCACCAACTCAGAGGAAACGTTACAATTGACAAATAAATATCATCCTCATTTTTTAAATATAGTATGTAATATTCTTTAGTTGTAAAGTTTCCTTTGACTTATCCCCTATTGAAACAAAGAAACACACACTTTTAAATAACATTCATAATTCTACACAAACAAACACAACAACAATGATCCTTCCTCGACAAACACCAAAATCTCAATTCATTAATTGGAATCAAATTCCATTTGTCAACTCAAATATATATATATATATATATATATATACATATATATATATACATATATATATATATATATATATATATATATATATTTATATATATATATATAAACAAAAAATTATTAATATAGTTAGAAACATTTCTTTCATCAAAATCAATTTAGTTAATAAATCTTTTGAGAAAAATATCATTCATTTTCTAATAAAATTAAACTTATAATCATTCTTTTAATAAAATTAATTTACTTGATTTTATCAACTCAAATAATAAAATTTACTTTTTTATGCCAAGGAAACATTTGTAAATTAAAATATTTTAATAAGATTAGTCACATTCAATATTCAAATTAAAGTAATATAAAGATCATATAAATAAATTCATGAAAATCACTACTTAACTAACTATCTGAGATTTTAAAATGAGAATTTAATCTAATTTGAAATAATTTATTCATAAACCAATTTAATTTTAATAATTGTCACACCCTAGCCTTGAAGGATGCGATGGTCTAGGACTTGGGAATTGCATAAGGCTACCTAATCAATTATAAGGTTTTTAATATGGAAAAAGGTATCCCAAGTTCCATTTATAAATTCAAATTCAATATTCCTAAATTAAAACAATGCCCATAAGTCATTAATTGTTCACATAATGAAATAATCAAACTGTCAATAGTTAAAAATAAATTTAAAAGTTCCAATAACCCATGATGCATAATGAAACGATGAAATAAAAGGACAAGACGTGATGATGTTCCATAGAGCTATAATTCAAATGGCGACACCATCCCTCAAAACAAGACATATGTTTCTTGAGGTTACTTTAGCTAGCTCAAACTCCTAATAAAAGAAAAGAAAAAGAAAAGGAGTAAGAATTAGTCTTAGTGAGTCAGTAATATCGATAAGTACAAAGTTAAGTAATTAATTCGATAAGGGTTTATGATTCCTAGTCAAGAGAGTTTATAGCATAGGTACAAGTTTGGGTATTTTACTATAATACCCAAGTATCTCATAACTCATTCTAGTTACTAATGAAGCTAAAAGACTAGATGTTTGAATGTTAGCATAGTATAGAAATGAAAGGAAATTGGTTAAGAACCTTGTGATACTATTTGAATTATTTGCCTAGTACATGATCTTATTATGACTAACTGTGCTTTAATGAATCAAACAGAGTTCATTTAATAACTAATGATGCATGCAAAGAAGTTATAGAACATAAAATTGAAAGTTATAGTCAAAGGAAAGAAAGGAATTTAAAAGGAAAATTTCTAAATATGTTAATAGGCCTTGAAATAACAAAGGCCCAAGCCAAATAAAAGGAGGCTAGCCCATTGGGCCCAAGAGGTAGTAAACATCAAAGCTTGTGAGTTAAAAATATTTGGCCTAAGACAATAAGAATATGTTGTAGAGAAAGAGTTACAAAATTTGACCAACTAGCTATAAAAAATTGACCAAGTCAAAATCCTAATCCAAGTGTCAAAATTCTAATCCAAGTTGAACTCTCATCTTCTCTACATATGAGTCTAGATTCATTTTGAGCACTCCAACACCACATGATGAACATGACCATTATAGAGAGAATCCTAGCCATCCAACTTGATCCAATCTTAGCCATTCATTAAGATTAAATCTTAACCATCGGATTTAGCTTAATCAAATCCTCACCATTCAACTCATCATATATATATATATATGCAAATTTATGTTATGAAATAATATTTTGCCTATCTCTACATCAAAGTTTTAAAGGAAGAAAAGAGATTCTCTTTACATCTATTGCAACAAGAGTTTTAGCAAATTAAAGCTAACCAAGGTGAGGAATTATGATCATCTCTCTTTTCTATATTCTAAGGTTGATTTTAGTAATTTAGTTGCTTAAAAATCTTTTTTATAGCATATAAAGAATTCAGCCAACCTAGTGTGAGTATACATAAGATGTAGTTTTGAATAATTTTAGATGAAACATGAAGATTTGGCTAGAGAATTAAAGGATTAATGGAAAGATAGGAAGAGAAAACATGAGATATACCAAAGTAACACTAAAGGGAGGATTCAGCCAACATTAGTTAATGGTCAAGAAAGTGTTCTAAATTCTAAGTGAATACATCTATAGTTATTTTTGATGAAGAAAAATGATTTAGAAGTGTTAGAATGAATTTTGAGAATATAATTCAATACTTGGAAACCTTAAAGGCATAAACATAGTTAAAAGAGGAACTTGGTATTCTAATACTAGATTGTGATAATTAAGAAATTATATATGTTATATGTTATGCTAATTTCATATTTCTACAACTAATTTAAAGATTTGATGATGAATTATGAGTTTTCCCTAAATTTGACATAAGTGGGACAAATTAGGGTTCATATGAATAATAGTAAATTAACTCAAATTAATTAGGGGGAATTAATTGCCTAAGTGTTAATTTGATGAATTTATAGTTAATTTGAGGTTTTAAAGTGAAATTGATAGTTTTCCCCAAATTCTAGGGTTTATGTAATAATTTGGGAATTTTGAGATTTAGACTTGGAATCATGAAATTGAATGAGGAATTTAGCTTGGAATAGCTTATAAATAATAATAAGTATATGTATGACACTATTAGTACATCTCTGTTATAAGTTGAAGTAATAAAACAAGTATAAGGTATAATTAGTAACATCATTAGTTATTAATTGTTATGTAATTGAAATGTTATGGGTGTAGAACTTTAAAGCAAGGGCAAAGAAATTGCTCAAGACTGTAAAGGACAATAAACTAATCAAAGAACGAATGAACAATAGGAGCAAATAAGTTAAGGTGAGTACTTAATAATATGATGTAACTATGACTTTTGCTTGCAACCATTGCTTGAATTACCATTCCTTGTCATGTACTTGAAATGACATTTGATATATGGTTGCCTATTGATTATTGAACCTTTGGAAATTCACATTCTCCTTCTATGATATTTAACCATGATAAGCCTTTTGCCTTGATCCTATATTATGCTCAATGATGAGAATGACTAATATGCCAAACTATCTTTCATCGATTTCCTATTGTGGACCTTGGATATGTTTTTCATTGATACCCATGAATAAGCAGAAATCCTCTTTGATGTGAGGATTACATCAGACCTTATGTACTTGGTATAAGCTTGTGGGTAGGGTAAGAGTACCCAACCTCTATTAGGAGGGAACGCTTAACCATAAAACCTAATCAGTTTTGTGTAATATGATGTATGTGAGTGAACAAGGTTTAAACCGCCACTCCAATATTTATGTGTGGGAAGCTTTTCACTTCCAAGACATTATTATTTCTACTAAAATGCATTCTAATGTCTACTATGACCAATTTTGATTAACATCACTCCGTTTTTACCTTGAATCAATCCAAGTGATGACCTTTATATTGCCTTTATGTTATGTTATATTATTATGTACTCACTGAGCTTGCCTCATCCTATAATTGTTTATAATTTTCCAGGTCAGGGTGATCCATTAGCAAGGTAAACTCTAAGCTACGCTTCTTCTCTTAGGACTTGCTAAAAGTGTTATGCTTGTGTTGCATGCATCATTTTGAGGATAAACAATTTAGAGCTCTATGCTATCTGAAGGTTTAGTATTAAAGTATGTTGTGTTGGAGAGTAATGTAAACAATTGATAATATTTGTTATGTATATGTACTTGTGATAGTAAGTAAGAATGTATGGGTAGTATTTGTTAATATTTATGAATGATGTTCTATTTATAGTTATGAGATGGCACTAAAGTATGATTGTTATAAATGGACTGTTAAAGTAATAATGGGAAAGGATAAAGAATGAATGTGGTTTTGATCTTAGGGAAGATGACCAACTAGAATATGTAAAATAATAATAGGATTAATGGTGTTCTACTGGTTTAAGTGACCTTATGTCTTCCTGAACTCTAGGACAATCATAGTCTAGAAATTGGGTTATGATATCAATATACATTTCAATTTCATTGATAAATAGTTCTTACGATATGCAATAGTTAATTTAATTTATTTTTAACAGTAGTCAAATAAAAGGAGATGGTATGTCTCATATTGATTTAGGTGTCAACCTATGCCTCACTCACCCCACATACATAATAACATGCATAGTTTATCAGACCCAACAACTAGGACCACCCTTCCTAGTTAGGGCTGGGTATGCTTACCTTACCCACAGACTTATATGTGCATATGACTAATATGAACCCCACATTGGAAAGGGACTACTACTTTTCCAAAATCACATGTTCAAATATTCTCAATGCATTATTATTATCATAATAAGGTTATTAATGAACACGAATAAGGAAAACAAGGTGTAAATGGACATTGATATTAATTAGGGTGTTTTTTCAATCGAGTATAAGTGAATATTTAGGTATAATGAAAGGATAATATGACAAGAACTTAAGTAACAAATACTATTATTGAACTTACCTCAAATATCCTTAGCTCCTAATAAGGATGACACTAGTGCTTATAGACTTGCACCTCTTCTACCTCCTTAATACATGACACGTCACACCAAATCACTAAGTATCCTATTTTAATATGACTCTCACAATACAAATAAGCACACATATTTGACACTAGTAGATTATGCAATCATGAACACACATCAATCAAAATATTTATTACATTATCTATGCTATAGGGTGACACTCACCAAAGTCCACCATCATAGCTTCTACATCAATTGACAACATGCAAGCAACACTATAATTCCCTCAAATTGTTTTAAAGGATTGAGTATGATCAAGAATCAATTCCAATATGTGATTTATTTAAGATAAAAATGCAATAATTGAATTGATAACCAGCATATCTTTTATAGAGTTTTTTAAAGAATTAAAGAAGAAACCATTAAAAATCTTAACAATATTATTACTCACACAAACAATTATTAAATCATGTTATGACCAAAATCTATACAAAAACAATTAATCAAAATAATTTCCAAGATAAGGTCAAACAATTAATCAAAATAATTCCCAAGACAAGGTCTGAAGTTTTACCTTAGGGACAGATTTAAAGATGTATTGGAATCTTATCAAATTAATAAAACAATAAGAAAAAGAAAATTTAAATTTATTTCTTGCTAATAGGAAATAGAGATTAATCAAAAGAAAGGAGTTTAGGCTTAGTTTTTATTTAAGAATTGGGTTTAGAATGATGGATATGTCTGCTGCAAAAATGGGTGGCCAAATGGAATTAAGTTATGTATTTATAAATAGGGTTTTTAGGGTTAAAAGCTATTAAATTTTGAATTTGAATTTTTTACAGATCGCAAAAAGACACGGGCATGTCCAATAGGTCATGGGCATGACTTGCATCTAGAAGGAAAGACACGTGTATGTCTATAAGGCTCATGGGTATGACTTATAAATAGAATATATTGGCGTCCAATTTTTTGCTGTAAGACATGACTATGTATTGTGTCCATTGACACAAGTATGTCACTACCCAATCTAGCTTTTAGTTCAAGTAAACTGAAATTCAAACATACCATTGCAATACCAACATCAATACTCAACAAACTGGTGACTTAACATCATACATAGTATAGTTCAATCATTAAACATAAAGAGTTACCAATTGACAAGCACACAACTAGGGTTTAGGAACCTAAGGTATTATAATAACATTCAATCAGTTTTTTTTTATAATTATTTTTGATTAAATCATAAAATTACTAGTAATATCAAATTAACCAATAATAAAAACAAAGTTCATATTAATCCATAATTCATATACTTTTTAATTTAATTTGAATAACACAATTAAAATTCATATTATTACTAAGAAATTCAAACAAAATATAATAGTAAATTTGAAAAATTACCGATGATTTAATTTTAGTTTAGACAATCACATAATAATTTTAATTATCAAATTAGCACCAAAACAAACAAGTACAGACAAATTACTAATTTTTCTAGGCATTTAAGCACCAAAACTAATAACTAGAAAAGCATTACACATAAACTAACTTTGGAATTACTGGAACTAACTTTGGAATCATAATGTACGAGAAAAATGCAACTCACTGGAACTTCTGGATCACAAGCAGCAAATGGGGCCTACTCACCTGTGATCGATGATTAGTGCGGATGGAAATGCCGTTGATACCATCAATTAGAAGCATCTTTCCGCCATGAATCTAACAGTGGTACTAGTGTATTCTCCTTCACTATTGTTTTTCCAGAAAATAAAAATTTGTTCTCTTTCTTCGGTGACAGATTGGAGGTAAAATAGGTACCAAATTAATAGATCAGAGGTAAAATAGGTACTAAATTAAAGGTTAAGAAGAGATGGTTACAACAATATGAAAATTGCTAGGAACAGTGCTCTGGAATGGCCGAAATCTTGATCAAAAGTTTTGATTGCTGGTGGAGCTTCTCTCCTCGTATACTTGTAAACCCTTAATTTTACACCCTCATTATCTGATCATAGCTTGGCACCTGCTAAGATTAGTGCACTACATAGAGCCAGTATGGCCGTTCTGCTAGCCAGTTAGTGGGTAAGGTTCAAGGCGGCAACACCCTTAGAGTAAAAAATGGACTTATAGTCACATTAGTATAAGGGTACTTAATTTTCAGGCACTAACACTTTTCCTACCCTCACTGGACCTTCTGTCACATCCCAACCTTAGAGATATGACAGTCCTAGAACATGGGGAGACATAAGGTCACCCACGCCCGTAGAACCCACTTACATATAAACAAATCATGCCTAGGATCATACCAAACCTCTTACAATAACTTGTTAAAACATTTAGATGAATACCTTAAATTGTGGAAGTCTAAAATAAATCATTTCATATAAAATCCATGAGGAAAATAATATATATCAATAAGTATCAATCAACATTCCTGGAGCATCTAATGACAAGACTTCATAAAATAGTATTATTAATAACTTGGACAAGGAATTCCCCAAGCGAAGTAGAATGCTTGAGCCATCACCTTACCTCCTCACATTGGCTCACTTGGAACCACACAAGGAAAAAAGGGGTGAGATAGATGATCTCAATGAGTAAATGATAAGGCACATACATATCACATATTCCTTTGAAAAAGAAACATATAACTTATACACATAGTTCATGATTTATAATTCATGAATCAGGTTGTAATTTAGCAAGGGTTCAATTTGGCAAGTTTGCAAAAATCACACTTATCACTTATGAAGCGTGAAGGCTATTGCTCTATCACTCGAACTTATAAAGGAGAGGTGGCCTTATACCAAATTCCAACTCCTATCACTTATAAGGCATGAAGCTGATTAGGCTCCACGACTAGAACTGCCCCTTTCTAGCTGAGGTGGATACACTACCCCTATCCATCGGGTTAAGATCATGTGCACAGGTTTTGATGATTACCTGCATTGGCATGAGGATTATGCATAAAGGGTAAAAGGTACCATAGCTAGAGCTAATGGTAATCACAATTAACAATATCACATAAGGCAATAATAACATGTATTCCAACAACAATGGTGATTTAACTTTCAAACAAAAGATATAATGATAGTGTAGAAAGGGTATAAGTTAAGGCGTTAATCATAAGAAGTTCGCATTGGATAAACAAACTAGTTTTGGACCGAATGCCCTTTAGCAACCCAAGCTTGTCAAAGAGTTCATATAATAATATTTTAGAATAGGAAGAACTTGGGCTTCAAAAATCACAAGGGCTTCCATAACAATATATCACATTCTTATAACACAACATAATGTTGTTCACACTTATAACATGAATATGGCATTTACTCACACTTGAAACAGGAATATAGAGTTTACTCACCTTGGGGTTCCTTTGCTCCTAGTATACGTAGTCCTTTTGCACTTCTAAAGCTCCTCAAACTCTAATATAATATTTTATTTACCACTTAGTATTTATTTACTCATGATGCTCCTATCCCATAACTATGCTATGCACATATAGCATACACATATACTTAGAGTCCACACATAGGTGTACTTGTCACTTGCACATAACACATTGACTTTGAAAGTCTTGCATACTTAGGCCTTATAGGCTCTCTTAATATCACATTATAGTCACATTAATACCTTTTTAAGGTCATCACAATATTATTACCTCAATATCATTTTACTTTAGCAATCATTTTAATACACTTTACACTTTCATACATGTCAACTTAACCATTACCTTTCAAGTGTCATGCTTAACTCCTATGATCCTTTGTATTCAATTGTCACTTCATCAACTCAAAACCATGTATTTATTATCAAGTCATCATAACATCTAGTTCTATTTTTCCCAATCATATTTGTATTCTACTCATAATTTAAGGTTAAGATACCTTAAGTATACCTTAAATATACCAAAATGCATTTAAGCTTATCTAGGATCATACCTTCAACTAACATGAAATTTTATCAGTTATTATACATACATACATGTAAATAATCATCAAAACACATCATATAAAAATTATAAATATTGGGACAAAAATATTCATGTAGGCCGAACGCATCACCAAGGTAAAACTAAAATCTTTTTCTTTTCACACTTTTCGTCTATTTCAGAAATATGTAAAAACATGGTTTGAACCAAGATTTTTTATGTAAACACAACAAAAATCATTTTAGAATTTTAATTCATAAGAATTAGCCACACATACTGTTGTTTATACATAAAAATTCAACTTTTGAATTATAGAGCACAAAACCATGAGTTTTCTTGTTTTCGGTATTTTTTGGTCATTTCAAAAATATGTAAACAGGTTGTTTAAACCATTATTTTTCATTCAATCATAGCAAATATCAGTTTAGAACACATCCATACATGATTCAGCAGCCATAGATAGTATTTATACAAAAAAATTCCAAGTTTAAAGGCTTAGGTGAAAAATCATGTGTTTTCGCGCTTTCCGCGCTTTTCGTTCATTACAACAATAAATAGACACATGATTCAAATCATTATTTTTCATCTAAATAAAAAAAACATCATATTAGAGTACTTCCTCACACAAATCAGCAGGCATATATCAATTCAATAATAGAATTTTCTAACTTCCAAGTTCTAACACAAAAACCTTAAACTCCTTTGTTTTTTGAAACTTTCTGGTCATCACAGAAATATGCAGAAATATTATTTAATCTAGTATTTTCTATCAAAACAAATCAAAAATCAATTTAGAAAACAACAATACACAAATTGCCCTCCCCCCTATGATGTTTATGCATAAAAATTATGATTTTAAGTTATAGAATTTACCTTTGGAGAAATCTCACGGAAAGAATTGTGTTTTCGGTAAAAAATAGATTTTTTCTCCAAAAAACTCACCCAAAAAGAATTAAATCTATAAAAATTAGTAATCAACCAGTTCAAAATAATTTCCCATAATTTATTTTATAGAAATCAGTTTAGAAATTGAAAGAGAAGAAAAACTTATGATTACGGTCAAGAAATCGCGAAACGGAAAGGTGTTTTCTTAATTTTGATAGAGAGAAATATTTTGAGAGAATTTTTCTGCCAAGATATAGAAAGAATAAAGTGATGGCTACTGGAACTTTGGTCTGGCTGAATTTTAGAACATATATTAGGGTTTGGGTGAAATTTCCACTATTACCCTCAATGAACTAGGTTAGGAGGATTTTTGTGTAGTGGGTTTTTGGTTATTTAGGCTTTTTATTTAAATTACAGGCTGAGTAAAATTAAAAATAAAGAGAATATTTTTCTTATTATTTCTGTAATATTTCCCCCAAAAATATTTATTTTAAAATATTTTAAAAATACTCATAAAATTATTTTATGCTTAAAAATTATCTTATGCATGAAAATTCATTTTATTCTAAAATAAATTCTTTTATGCAAATACACTTCATTTAAATCATTTATTTCACAATAGCAACTCATATTATGCATATTAAAATTAATTTAATATGCCACATACTTATCAATCACTTAGATCACTAATTTTCACAAAGCACACACTTAACTTTAGTAGTTCTAAATCAAGCAATTTATCACGAAAATTCCTAGGGTGGGTGTGGGTTGTTACACCTTCTGTATCAAATAGTATTTTTTTCAAAACTAATTGGATCTTTTCTCAAACTGACTATTCAATTATTCTAAAATTAATTTCAAATATACTGAAGCTGACCAGTGAACTTTTTGAACTCTAAAACTCCCAAAAACTGATATGGAAGTCTCAAAACTTGACCTAAGCACAAAGCAAAATTTCATCCAGCACAGCTACCGAAGCATGCGGTAACACCGATGCCTCTCTAAGCTGTGCCTATGCCCCGTCGGGTAGCATGCCGCCCGCCTTGCAAAAGCAGCGCCGCTAGTGGCATTGGCCCCACTTCCCTTTTTGTTGTTCCCAAAATTCCTCCAATATGATTTTTCAGCATTTTTCTAGCCCTACCCTTTTAGTCTTTTCACTTTTCCACTTTCTAAGTTACCCTTACCCCTATTTTCCTATAAATACCCCCTCATTTTCCCCATTTCTCCACACCCCTTAAGTTAGAGCCAATGGCTATCCTCTAATTGCTCTCTTCTTCTCCCTCCAACCACTCTCTAATTAATTAATTAATCTTTTTAATTCATTAATTATCTCATCTCCAACCAAGTTAATTAATTTTTTTAATTAGGTAAAACTTTTTTAAAATTAAAATTAATCATTCAATTAATTAATTAATTAATTAATCTTTTTAATTAATTAATTAATTATTCTTTCAAAATCAAATTAGTCCTCTTTTTTTCAAATCCACCCTTTATTCAAATTAATTAATTAATCTTTTTAATTAATTAATTCATCCATCAATTTCATCACATTAATTAGTTAATTAATCATTTTAATTAATTAATTATTCTCTCAGTCAATCCAATCACTTGGTCCTAATAAAACAGAACTTCTGTCTAGTAAAACTCTTCACCATCCAAAAATAAAGGTATCAGCCTTTTCCTTTCACTCACAAACCCAAATGAAATCAATCAATCCAATCAACTCCTAAATCCCTCCACTTAATTATGGAACAAATTACATGGGTTTTGATCTCTATTCAATGGGGCACATAGACACATTTAGAATCTAAATCCAAACCTCAAATCCAAATCCCAATCAATCTCTCTTTCCCTTTTTAGTTAATGTAATTTGTGGATGTTTCATTTTAATTTTCTCATTGCACTCATGCCATGCTCATACATTAATCATAATATTATAATTATCATATAATATTTGTCATCCATAAAATTAATTTTTAAGTCAAATTAAAATTAAGAGCCAAATCGTGATTATTTAATCAAAAACCTAGTCTCTGAACTCAACATGGCTCAAAGACTAGTGATTTTATCTTTGGATAAATTAATTAAAAATTAATGAATTGGAATAAATTGAGTCTTTCCTTAATTTTCCCATTTAAAAATAAATTAGGGTGGCGACTCCCAAAATCATTTTCAAAATTAATTAATCCAAACCTGAGGGTTCCATCACTGGTCTGAGCCCAAATGAGCATCTCGATTCCCTCTAGCAGATCTAGCCAATACTTGGGTGAGGCCTCACAATACGTCACATCTAATTGCCGATTCTAGTCACCGTTGCTTTGCTTAGAGTCGGCAAAGGTTGGGAAATTATCTAGTGCAGGTGGTGTTGATTAGTGGTTGCCAAAAGTGGCTCCATTAGAGCTCAGTTCTCTCTCTCTCCCTCTGTTGGAAAAAAAAAAAAAAGTGTAACAACTCATACCTACCCTAGTAGTTTTTATGACCATTTACTTAAATTTAGAGCTATTAAGACAAAATGTGTGTTTTTATGAAAATTCATGTATTATGTGATTGATGAGTATGTGGAATATTAGATGAGTTCTAATATGCATAATATGAATTATTATTATGGAATAAGTGATTTATATAAAGTGCATATGCATAAATTAATTTATTTCACATAAAGTGAATTTCCATGCACAAAGTGATTTTTAAGCATAAAATAATTTTTATGAGTATTTTTAAAATATTTTTAAATAAATATTTTGCAGGGAATTTCAATGAAAATAATAAGAAAAATATTTTTATTTTTGATTACCTAAAATCAGCGCATAAATTTAAATAATAGGCCCAATTCACCAAAAGCCTACTACACCAAAACACTTATAACCTAGCTCATTAAGAGTAAACTTAGAAATTTCACCCAAAACCCTAATATTTAAGCTGAAATTCAGCCCCTATGAGTTTATACAGCCACCATTCTATCCATCATATTTTCTACAAAAAATTCTCTCAAAAATATTCTCTCAACTGAAATTCACAAAGTGCCTTCAAACCTTGCGATTTCACGACCGTTTTTATAAGTTTTTTCTTTTTTCAATTTATTATTTGATTTTTATGAAACTAATCATGAGAAAATTAATTTGGGCTATGTATTTACTGATTTTCTATTGATTAAATTCATCTTGGGTAAATTAGAAAGAAAAATTGATTTTTCTAATGAAAACACAGCTTTCTCTATGCGAATCCTCCAAAAGTGAACCTTAAAACTCAAAATTTGAAATTTCATGCATAAACACAAGGGGGGCTGCTGATATGTATATATTTATGTTCCAAATTGATTTTTTTTGTGTTTAAATGAAAAATATTGATTTAAATCATATTTTTATATATTAGTGTGATGATTGAAAAACACCAAAAGGCAAGAGAGTCATGATTTTCACTCTAAACCCTAAAATTAGAATTTTCATGCATATGGATTACCTATGGCTGCCGATTCCTATATGTTGATGTTCTAAAATGATTTTTTTCATGATTATATGAAAAATATTAGTTTAAATCATGTGTTTAAATATTACTGTAATATTCGGAAAGTACTAAAAATAAGAAAGATTCATGGTTTTCATCCTATAACCTAAAGTTGGAAAATTTTCATATATATATATATATATATATATATATATATATATATATATAGGTGTTGATTCATATATATAAATATTCTAAAATGATTTTTGCCATGTTTACATGAAAAATATTAGTTTAAATCATGTGTTAGCATATTACTGTAATGAACGGAAAGTGTAAAAAGTAATAAAGTTCATAATTTTCCTTGATTGTATAATTCGATCGACATTGGGATTTCAATCCCAATGTCTATAATTTTTATTTGATATATTTTAATGATCATTGACATGTATACATGAATGATGAATGCTTTGATTGCATGTTGATTGAAGGAATAACTTTAGACAAGTCTAAAGACAATAGGGTATACCTAGGGTTTCCTAACCCTATTTCTATGATGTGATTAATATGTTTAAGTGGTATGGAAATAAGTTTTATGATGAGTTAATAATGAGTTAATGATCTTAAATGGATGATGAGATTGATTGTATGAATTGGTTATAAGAGATAAGAATGATACTTAAAAGGTTACTTGTTAAGTTAATATATATGGAAGATGTTAAGTGTACTAAGTTGGATGTTAAATTGAATTGATATTAAGATCATGATATATTGAGGTTCACTTTAGAAAAGTCATAATATGGGTTATAATGTGATTTCATGTGGGCCTAAAAAGGCAAAGTATGCAAGACTTTGAAAGTCAACATGTTATGTGCCAGTGATGAGTGCACTTCTAAACGCAACTCCAAGTGTATATGAATGTTATATATGCATGGAGTAGTTATGGGATAGGATAGCATGATGTTAACCAAGTACTAAGTATTGAATTAAATATTATATTAGAGCTTGAGGAGTTGTAGAAGTTCAAAAAGGGTTATAAGTAATAGGAGCAAGGGAACCACAAGGTGAGTAAACATTATATTCATGTTATAATTATGAGTTATCACGATATGTGAACCTTTGAGATTCTTGAAACCTAAGTTCCTTTTTATCCTAAATTATAATTATATGAATTCTTTGTTAAGCTTAGGTTGCCAAAGGATAATTGGTTTGAAACTATTATTGTTTATTCCATGATAAGAAAGAACCTTTGTGATTATTGCCATACCTTACTTTCTTTTTGGAGCCACACTATTGTTTATCTTTTGTTCAATAAGCTAAACATCTCTATTATATTACATGTAATTATGTTCTTTAATGCTATTGTTACCTCTCCTTTATGTTATTAGTAAGCAAGGCAGCAGCCTTCACTCTATGTTTATGTTATGAGTGGATAAAGTAGCAGCCTTCACTCTATATTTATGTTATGAGTGGACAAGGCAGTAGCCTTCACTCTATAATTATGTTACAAGCATACAAGGCAGTAGCCTTCACTCTATATTTATGTTACGAGTAGACAAAGCAGTAGTCTTAACTCTATATTTATGTTATGAGCGAACAAGGCAACAACCTTCACTCTATATGTTACAAGTTACAAGTTTGATATCTATGAACCTTATTAATTTGCAAACTAAGAACCATGATCTATGAACCCTTAATAAGGGATATGTGTTATTATTTTAGTCTTATTGTTTACTCATTGAGATCATCTATCTCACTCCTTTTTCCTTGTGTGGTTTGAGGTGAGCATTATGAGGAGGCAAGGTGATCACTTAAGCAACCTACTCCGCTTGGAAAATTTCCTTATCAAATTTTATTATCGTGCTATAAGATGATGAGTCTCTAGACGCTTTAGGAGTCCTTATTTTAGGAGTTTATATTTGGAATATATTATTTATTTAATGTATTTGGAGTCTTAAATGTTCTTTCCATATGGATTATATTTAAAGTATTTTAATATTATGCTTCTGCTAGTCAAATTTTTCCTTATTATTGGATAATTAAGTTAATGCATGAGATTTTGGTATGATCCTAGGCAATATTTATATATGTATGAGTAGATTCTATGGGCGTGGGTGACCTTATGTCTCCCCATATTCTAGGACTATCATATCTCTAAAAATTGAGATGTGACAAAAAGGGAAAGCATTAATAGCCATCTAATTGGTTGTTCATCAACCCATCAGACGGGTTGAAGAAATATATATATGTATATATAAAATAACAAATTGAAAATCTAAGTAACAAAAACTTAAATTTATTATTTTATTAAATTTTATTTTAAATGTCACATCCCAAATTCAGAGATATGATGGTCCTAGAACATGGGGAGACATAAGGTCACCCATACCTGTAGAACCCACTTATACATATACAATTCATGCCTAGGATAATACCAAACCCCATGCATTAACTTAAATGTCCAATAATATAGGTGTGAACCCTTAATTTTACACCTCATCATCTGGCTATAGCTTGACATTTGCTAAGATTAGTATGCTACGCAAAGCCAACAAAGCAGTCCCACTAGCAGATTAGTAGGCAGGGGTCAAGGGGGCAGTGCCCCTTGTGGGGGAGCAAAGGGCAGCACCCCCGGAGCTAAAAATGGACTCTCAGTCACATTAGCATGAGCATGATTAATTTTCAAACACTGGCACTTTTTCTACCCTAACCAGACCTTCTATATCATACAACATTTTTTTTAAAGTAACCGGAATCTCTCTCAGACTGACTGCTAAAATGTTCTAAATTTAATTTTGAACCTATCGAAACAGACCAACTAAATTTATGAGCTCTATAACTCCCAAAAACTGATCTAAAAGTCCCAAAACCTAGCCAAATAGAAAAGTGCATTTGAGCCGGCATGCCTACCGAGGCCTTGGGCGGCACTGCATCCCCTCTGGGAGGCTCTGGAAGCCCACCGGGCAAGGCGCCGCCCTCCTTGCTAGCAGGCGACGCCGCCTATGCCTCCTGTGGAGCGAGTCCCACTGCCCTACCCGCAGTCCCTAAAATACCCCCCAACCTGATTTTCTAGCCCTTTTTAGCCCTACCTCTCATGGTCTTTTTACATTTTCACTACTTAAACTACCCTTATCCACTTTGTCTATAAATACTCGCTCCTCTTTCATTCCAACACACCTTTTAAATTAGTATTGATGGTTATCTACTAATTCATCTCTTCTCCTCTCTCTAACCACCCTCTAATTAATTAATTAATTTTTTTAATTAATTAATTATCTTTCCCTAATCAAGTTAATTAATCTTTTTAATTAACTAAAACTTTTTTAAAATTAAAATTAATCACTCAATTAATTATTTAATTAATCTTTTTAATTAATTAATCACTTTTTTTCCAAAATCAAATTCATCCTCTTTCTCAATCCACCTTTTATCCAAATTAATTAATTAATCTTTTTAATTAATTAATCCATTTATCCTTTTCATCATTTTAATTAGTTAATTAATAATTTTAATTAATTAATTAATCTCCCAATCAATCCAATCACTCGGTCCTGATAAAATAGAACTTCGGTCTGGTAAAATCCTCCACCTATCAAAAGCAAAGGTATTAGCCTTTTTCCTTACTCTCAAAACACCCAAACCAAAATCAATCTAATCAACTCCTAAACCCTCAAGTTAATCGTGGAAAGAGCTATATGGGTTTTTATCCCCATTCAATGGGGTATGTAGGCATGTTTGGAATCTAAATCCAAACCTAAAATTCAAATTTCTATCAATCTCTTTTTCCCTTTTTAATTTGTGGATATTTTATTTTAATTTTCTCCTTGCACTCATGTCATATTCATGCATCTTATTTACAATTATCATCTTATAATATTTGTCATTCATGAAATCAAATTTTCAAAGTCAAATTAGACTTAAGAGCCAAAATTTGATTATTTAAAACAAAAAACCTAGTCCCCAAACTCAACCTGGTTTGAGGCTAGTGATTTTATCCATGGGCAAATTAAAGTAAAAATTAATAAATTGGAGTCAACTTAGGTTTTTTCCTTAATGTTTTTCCAATTAAATAAAATTAAGGTAGCGACTCCCAAAAATTATTTTCAAAATCAATCAATCCAAACTCAAGGGTTCCATCATGATTCTAAACTTGAATGAGCATACCGATTCCCTCTAGTCGACTGGGCCGGTGCTTGGGCAAGGTCTCACAATAGGAAACTTCAATATGCGGAAGAATAGTTTAACAAAATGCTTTGAAACATCTTATAAAGGAAATAACATTTAAGTTTGAATAAAATAAATCATCCATGATAAATATCCCAAAATAAACTCCCAGAGCGTCTACGAATGTCTCTTCATGACATAGTATTATTAAAGACTTTGACAAGGAATCCCTAAGCGAAATAGAATGCTTGAGCCATCACATTGCCTCCTCACATTTGCTCACCTGGAACCACATAAGCAAAGAAATAGGGTGAGATAGATGAACTCAATGAGTAAATAATATAGCACATATATTAACACATATTCCTTTAAAAAGGAAACTCATAGCTTATACACATAGTTCATGATTTACAATTCATGAATAGAGTTGCAATTTAGCAAGTTTGCAGAAATCACACTTATAGCACATAGAGAGTAAAGACTGTTACTCTATCACTCGAACACATAGAGGAGAGGTGGCATTAAACCAACTTCCAACTGCTATCACATAGAAGGCGTGAAGTTGATCAGGCCCCACAGCTAGAACTGCCCCTTTCTAGCTGAGGTGGATATACTACCCGTATCCATTGGGGTTAAGATCGTGTGCACATGTTTCGATAATTACCCACATCGGCACGAGGACTTCTGCATAAAAAGTTAAAGGTACCATATCTATAACTAATGGTAATCATATATAATAATAAAATTTAAGGCAATAGTAACAGTATCACAATAGAAATAGTAGTTTAGCATTTTGAACAAAAGATACAAGAATAGTGTAACCCGAAAAAGAATGTAATTTAGGGCAATAATCATAAAGGAATTATCATTGGGTAAACAAAATGGTTTTGGACCAATTGTCCTTTGGCAACCCAAGCTTAACAAAGAAATCATAGAATTTCATTTTAGAATAGAAAGAACTTGGGTTTTAAGAATATCGAAGGTACACATATCATGATAGCTTGTACTTATAACGATTATATAATGTTTACTCGCCTTATGATTCCTTCACTCTTAGTACATGTAGCCCTTGAACCTCTAAAACTCCTCAAGCTCTAACATAATATTTAATTCAATACTTAGTATTTATTTAATCATCATGCTATCTTATCCCATAACTACCCCATGCACATATAACATTCATATACACTTAGAGTTGCACATAAATGTGCACTCATCACTTGCACATAACATGTTGACTTTAAAAGTTTTGCACACTTATCCTTTATAGGCTCACATGAAAACACATTATAACTCATACCAACACTTTTCTCAAGTCAAACACAATGTCATGATCTTAATATCAATTCACTTTAACAATCATCAAGGAGAAAACTTGAATTTTCTTACTTTCCACACTTTCTGTTTATTACAGTAACATGCAGAAATATGGTTTGAACTAAGATTTTTTGTGTAAACATAACAAAAATCATTTTAGAACATTAATCCACAGGAATTAGCAGCAATAGGTATAACATGTACATGAAAATTCCAATTTTTGGTTTTAGGATACAAAACCATGCATTTTCTTATTTTTGGTACTTTCCGGTCATTACAGTAATATGTAAACAAGTATGTTAAACCATTATTTTTTTATTCAATCATAACAAAAATTAGTTTAGAATATGAATATATACAAATTGGCAGCCATAGACCATATTATGCATGAAAATTATAAGTTTAGGATTTAAAGAGAAAATCATGAGTTTTCTAACTTTCCACGCTTTCCGTTCATTACAATAATATGTAAACACATGATTTAAATCATTAGTTTTCATCCAAACAAAACAAATATTAGTTTAGAACTCCATCATACACAAATTAGCAGCTACATACATATGTAATAATAGAATTTTCTAACTTTTAAGTTCTAGAACAAAAACCTTAAATTTCCTTATTTTTTGAAACTTTTTGGTAATTACAGTAATATGTAGAAATATGATTTAATTCAATATTTTTCATCTAAACACATTAAAAATTAGTTTAGAATACAATAATATAGAAATTTCCCCCCTTGCGCCCCCCCCCATTAAGTTTATGCTTGAAAATTTAAATTTTGAGTTGTGAGATCCACCTTTGGAGGATTCATGTAGAGAAGTTGGTATTTTCGATAGAAAAATCCATTTCTCTCTCAAGAAATCACCTAGGCCAAATTTAATAAATGAAAATCAATAAATACTCAGTTTAAAATAATTTTTTCATAATTTATTTCATCGAAATCAGATAAGAAATTGAAAGGAAAGAAAAACTTACAAATACGGTCAAGAAATCGCAAAGTTGAAGGTATTTTGTGAATTTCGGTTGAGAGATTATTTTTGGCAGAATTTTTTATAAAGATTCTAAAGAATAACAGAGTGGAGGTTGTCTAAACTAATGGCGGGCCGAATTTTACATTAAATACTAGGGTTTGGGGTATCATTTCCAAGTTTACCCTTAATGTGCTATATTAGGAGTGTTTTGGTGTAGTGGGCTTTTGGGTATTTGGGCTTTTTAATTAATTTTGAGGCTGATTACAGGCAATTAAAAATAAAAATATTTTCTTACTATTTTCATTAAAATTTCCTCTAAAACATTTATTTAAAAATATTTTAAAAATACTAAAAAAATTATTTTATGCTTAAAAATTACCCTTTTGCATGAAAATACATTTTATGTAAAATAAATTATTTTATGCTAATTTACTTCATATAAATTATTTATTTTACAACAATAACTCATCTTATGCATATTAAAATTAATTTAACATGCCACATACTCATCAATCACATAGCACATGAATTCTTATAAAAGCACACACTTAGTCTTAATAATTCTATGTCAAGCAAATTGGTCATGAAAACTCTAAGGGTGGGTGTGGGTTGTTATATTCTCCTCCCTTAAAAAAACTTGTCCTCAAATTTTCAATTCCAGCAGCACAACACATTTTACTTAACTTCTCTGTCAAGCTTTTGCTACGCCACTCAAACACAATATCTAACTATAATTAACATATCGAATACAGTAAGGCACATACTCACAATCTATCAAAATCACTCTGATAAACCTTCAGCTTAAGCTACACCTATGTTAATCTCTTGTTCAAATAAATCTTAAAACTAATCCTTAATAATTTTGTATCCCTTAACATTAAACAAAAGTAATAGAACTTTTAATTTCACCTTCAATCACATAAAATCCCAAGCATTTCTATTCCTTGTATCTCTATTAATATTAACGTCTACACTAATACCTTAATCACCACTTCCATTCATTATTTATCATATTAATCATATAAGAATCCAATAGATAATTCCAAATTAATAACTCCAATTAATATTCAATAATTCTCTTTTCATATCAAATTATTACTTAATCTATTATAATCTCAATAAATATTTTTGTTTTTAATACCTTACTGACATTATAATTTCTACATTCCCATCATTTATCAATTTAAAACATATTTAAACTTAACAAACATTGCTATATATATCATATCCCAAGTGAACATGCATTCTATTAATTTACAATCCCAAATAAACTTCTCATAACTATTTCAAACTTACTCTTTTTCTACATAATATATACATCATTACCATGACTTAATTACCTAATGCCTCGTAATTTTTTTTTATACCTTTAGCTTGTAATGTCATCTCACTTTAGGTTTTCCACTTACATCTTGCTGTGCTTCACATTCCTAATCATTTACTTATCTATATTAAAATGATAAACCTTCTAATGCCATTGCTATTCAATGAAATCTTTACGCAACTCTTATATCTTTCCAAATCTATGCCATTCTAGGTTATCTCGATAAAAAATTTTTCCGTATAAAGATCACTACCAAATTTTCCAGTAACATCAATTGAACATTATTGTATTTAATACCTTAAAACATTTCTCATCTAGAGGACTCAAACCTCTTTCAGGTATATTCAAAATTATTTATATTTTCAAAATTGTGTAGAATCATCTGTAAGAATCAAAACATTTTTATCCTTACATGTAACATGCAATGCTTGATGTGGTTCATGGTGTATGATTCCATAAAATAAAACTCGATGCATATGGATAGACACATTGGACATAAGTACATAATCAAATCAAATCTAGAACATTTTATCTTAAAATCATATAAATTTTGAATTAAATCATTTTAGAACCTCATAGATCAAGTCCTCATAGATCCTCAAATTTATAGTTCGTATGGCCTTAACATCTGTTACTTTATAAAAGTTCAAATCCTTATACTTTGATTGCAGCCTATATACTCAAAGGAATCTCATCACTAAAGAATCTCTATTAGCATCATACTTATCCTTTTATCATCATCACAAGTCTGAGAATACTTATCCTTTTATGTCTCACCCTCTTAAAAGAAATTTGTCCTCAAATTTCAATACTTACTCATATGTTCTTGAAAAACTAGAGATGCTTCTGCCGCATCCTTTCCTCAACTTCCTAAGTATACTCATCCATTTTATGGTCACACCAGTAAACCTTAATTATAAATATCTCCTTGATACACAATTTCTCCCCATCCTTAATTTAAAACTCTACTTACTTTTCTCTATAGTTAATACAAGCTCCATACTTATACAACCAATCCCTTCATAAGATCATACCGAATTTAGGACACCAAGTTCTAACAACTCCACTGGAAGTTTTCGTCCATCAATGTCTACCTCACAGTCTTTAAACATATACTTTACTTCCATCATTATTCCCAAAGAGGTTGACAATACTAAGGGTTCACTAATTAATTCCTTATCTCTACTGAGACTCTTAGGAAAATATGGAGACGCAAACAAATGCGTAGCACCATAATTAATCAAGCTTCTTACTTTAAAATTTGAATGGGAATAATACCTTCCTCTTTTAAGTTACACTATATTAATATTCTTCCTTTAACTATACTTGATATCTACATAAGTGACAGAGAAATCCCTAGCTCTCCTGTTGTTCTAGCCTATAGGGTAGCATCTATGCCACAAATTCCTTAATGTATTTCACTTACTTCCCACTATATACTTGTGTATATATAATGTAATTGATTTGTTTCGTTCTCCTATTGATAATTACTATAATTTCTCTTCTTATGATATCAATCACAATTATCATTTAATAACTCCATATAATTCATATATCAAACCATTGTGACATGTAAGTATTTCATACCTCATAACATTATACCTATTAATCATTAATCTCAGTTGGATCAAAACTAAGTAAACTTCTCTTTTTAATCCACTCAACTCCACTATCAAATTATCATACCTAACATACACTTAACATGAGCACCCATCATATAATGTCACATCACAGGACACATATCACCTAGCATATATCACATATCATGGCATGTATCGAATGTCCTAATTATGTAACACATAACTTATAGAAAATGAGCTCTTTTATTGTCAAAAGTTAATAATTTGATAGAATCAATCCATACTAAGTCACTAAGCAATCAAATAATATTATTCGTATCATATAAGTCCTATGCCCTTAAGCTAATTGTTACCATATACTAGCAGGAGTCTCAATTATGTTTCTTATTCTTAGCTCTTTACCCTTGAAGTTGCAATGGTCCAGGTGGTGGAAGTGTTGAGGTTGCATTTATTGAGTTTCTTATCTAAGGGTAGTCCTTGATGAAGTGATCCATCTATCTGCACCTCAAACATGAACCATAAGCTTTTCAGCAAACCCCAGAATGTTTTAGACCATAATGACAATAAGTAAGAAACTGCTTCAATTGACCATCGCTCTTCCCAGGTGTTGCAATTGTCAGCGATGATTCCTTTCCTATACCTCCTGCTCTCCTATACTGGCCCCTGTGACCTTTGCCCTTATGCCTACTCTTTTGTTCACATTCAACACGCTTAGCTCTCTTGCCCTTATGCTTCTTCTCCATGTCCCTTCTCAGAGCATGTACTAAGGACCTAAGACATCGATTGTCTTCCATTAGTTCTGAATAGTCTCTTTTAAACCTCCGCATCTTACTTTGAATCCATTTATAACCTAGACACTCCATGAGGTCTTCCTTGTCAAGAGTCTTTTCTCTCTTTAGGTGGATCATAGGTACAACCTTCTCGAACATCTCTCCATGTCCTCTTGCAGGCTACATGCGATGCTCTAGGTCGCGGTCCTCAGGTAGGGATAATCTTCTTGGTCATCTATCAAAAGAATCGTAAGGCAAGCAAACAATAAGAAGGATTACAAAAACCTACTAGGATTTCATAGAACTATGCTAGCGATAGACAGCAAATGACATGACAGGAAAATTCCTATGTTCTAGGATTATACTTAACCAACCCAATAAATTGATAAGTCTAAAATAGATTTTTAAAACTATAGCTCTGATACCAACTTGACACTGGTCAAATGGCAACAAAGGAATAACCTTTAGCTCTGATACCAACTTTGTTACATCTTAAATTCAGAGATATGATGGTCCTAGAACATGGGGAGACATAAGATCACTCATGCCCATAAAACCCACTTATACATAAACAATTCATGCCAAGGATCGTACCAAACCCCATGCACTAACTTAAATGTCCAATAATGTAGAAAACTTCAATATGCGGAAGAATAGTTTAACAAAATACTTTGAAACATCGTATAAAGGAAATAACATTTAAGTCTGAATAAAATAAATCATCCATGACAAATATCTAGAAATAAACTCCTGGAGCATCTATGAATGTCTCTTCATGGCATAGTATCATTAAAGACTTTGATAAGGAATCCCTAAGTGAAATAGAATGCTTGAGCCATCACCTTGGGTCTTTACATTTGCTCACCTTAAACCACGTAAGGAAAGAAATAGGGTGAGATAGATGATCTCAATGAGTAAATAATATAGCACATATATTAACACATATTCCTTTAAAAAGGAAGTTCATAGCTTATACACATAGTTTATGATTTACAGTTCATGAATAGAGTTGCAATTTAGCAAGGTTTCAATTTAGCAAGTTTGCAAAAATCACACTTATAACACATAGAGAGTGAAGGCTGTTGCTCTATCACTTGAACATGTAGAGGAGAGGTGGCATTAAACCAAATTCCAACTCTTATCACATAGATGGCATGAGGCTGATCAGGCCCCACGGCTAGAACTGCCCTTTTCTAGCTGAGGTGGATACACTACCCCTATCCATGGAGTTAAGACTGTGTGCATAGGTTTCGATGATTACCTATATCGACATGAAGACTTATGCATAAAAGGTTAAAGGTACCATAACTAGAGCTAATGGTAATCACATATAATAATAACATTTAAGGCTACAGTAACACGTATAATAATATAAATAGTAGTTCAACATTTTGAACATTTAACATTTTGAACAAAAGATACAAGAATGGTGTAGTTCTAGAAAGAATGTAATTTAAGGCAATAATCATAAAGGAATTATCATTGGGTAAACAAAATAGTTTTGGACCAATTACCCTTTGGCAACCCAAGGTTAACAAAGAAATCATAGAGTTTCATTTTAAAATAGAAAGAACTTGGGTTTCAAGAATATCAAAGCTACACATATCATGCTAGCTTGTACTTGTAACGATTATATAATGTTTACACACCTTGTGGTTCCTTCGCTCCTAGTACACATTGCCCTTGAACCTCTAAAACTCCTCAAGCTCTAACATAATATTTAATTCAATACTTAATATTTATTTAATCATTATGCTATCCTATCCCATAACTACTCCATGCATATATAACATTCATATACACTTAGAGTTGCACATAGAAGTTCACTCATTACTTGCACATAACATGTTAACTTTAAAAGTCTTGCACACTTAGCCTTTATAGGCTTATATGAAAATAGATTATAACTCATACCAATACTTTTCTCAAGTCAAACACAATGTCATGATCTTAATATCAATTCACTTTAATAATCATCTTAGCACACTTAACACTTCCATACATGTCAACTTATTAATAGCCTTTCAAGTGTCATGCCTATCTCTTATAACTAATTCATTCGATTAATCTCTTCATCAATTCAAGATCATTAATTCATTATTAACTCATCATAAATCCTATTTCCATATCATCCTATCACATTCACATTCTAATCTCAACATAAGGTTAAGATACCTCAAGTATACCAAATTGGCTCTAGCCTTGTCTAGGGTCATTCCTTCAACCAACATGCAATTTAACCATTTATCATTCATACATACATGTCAATAATCATCAAAATATATCACATAAAAATTATAGACATTGGGATAAAAATCCCAATGTAGGCCAAACATATCATTAAGAGGAAAACTTGAATTTTCTTACTTTTCACACTTTCCATCTATTACAGTAATATGCAGAAATATGGTTTGAACCAAGATTTTTCATGTAAACATAACAAAAGTCATTTTAAAACATTAATCCATAGGAATCAGTAGCAATAGGTACAACATGTACATGAAAATTCTAATTTATCGTTTTAAGATATAAAGCCATGCGTTTTCTTATTTTCGGTCATTGTGGTAATATGCGAATAGGTGTAAACCATTATTTTTTTATTCAATCATAACAAAAATCAGTTTAGAACATGAATATGTACAAATCGATAGCCATGGACCATACTGATGCATGAAAATTCCAAGTTTAGGGTTTAGAGAGAAAATCATGAGTTTTCTAGCTTTTCGCGCTTTTCATTCATTACAATAATATGTAAACACATTATTTAAATTATTATTTTTTATCCAAACAAAACAAATATTAGTTTATAACTCCATCATACACAAATCAGCAACCATATACATATGTAATCATAGAATTTTCCAACTTTTAAGTTCTAGAACGAAAACCTTGAATTTCCTTTTTTTTTTTTTGAAACTTTTCGGTCAGTACAGTAATATGCAGAAATATTATTTAATTCAATATTTTTCATCTAAACACATTAAAAATCAGTTTAGAATACAATAATGTAGAAATTGCCCCCCCTTATTGAGTTTATGCTTGAAAATTTTAATTTTGAGTTGTGGGATTCACCTTTGGAGGATTCGCGTAGAGAGATTAGTGTTTTCGGTAGAAAAATTAATTTCTCTCTCAAGAAATCAATTAGGCCAAAATTATAAACAAAAATCAGTAAATATTCAGTTCAAAATAATTTTCCAATAATTTATTTTATAGAAATCAGATAAGAAATTGAAAGGAAAAAAAAAAAGTTACGAATACAGTCAAGAAATTACAAAGTTGAAGATATTTTGTGAATTTCGGTTGAGAGATTATTTTTGGCAGAATTTTTCTACAAAAATTCTAAAGAATAACAGAGTGGAGGCTATCTAAACTGATGGGGGGCCAAATTTTACATTAAATGCTAAGGTTTTGTGTACAATTTCCAAGTTTACCCTTAATGAGCTAAGTTAGGAGTATTTTGGTATAATGGGCTTCTAGGTATTTGGGCTTTTTAATTAATTTTGGGGCTGATTATAGGCAATTAAAAATAAAATATTTTTCTTATTATTTTCATTAAAATTTCCTCCAAAATATTTATTTAAAAATATTTTAAAAATACTCATAAAATTATTTTATGCTTAAAAATTGCCCTTTTGTATGAAAATTTATTTTATATAAAATAAATTATTTTATATTGATGCACATCATATAAATTATTTATTTTATAACAATAACTCATATTATGCATATTAAAATTAATTTAACATGCTACATACTCATCAATCACATAGCACATGAATTTCTATGAAAGCACACACTTAGTCTTAATAATTCTATGTCAAGCAAATTGGTTATGAAAACTCCTAGGGTGGGTGTGGGTTATTACAAAATATTTCTTTCTTCTTCTTAAATCAACTTATAATAATCAACAAAATTTTAAATCCTCTATTTTATAATAAATTATTTTCTTTACATTAATTGCATATTTATTAAAATATAAATGTAAACTATAATTAATAACAAATTTTCAAAATTATATAAATTCAAAATTAAAATTGAGTATTTTTATATACAATGTAGCATATGTAATTTGATAATTATATTCAGTATGAAGATAAGATTTTCTAAAGTAAATAAAAATTCAAGTTTTTACACTTTTCTCCTTTTAAGAAAATTCATCATTGAATTTTCAAATCTTTGCAAGCACCATACACTCAAGCTAGACTTCTCCACTATGTTTCTCATCTAGAGGACTCAATTTGTTTCAGGTATTTCCAAAATCATTCAAAACTACTTGTAAAAAATAAAGAATATTTCCCTTTTTGTTTTATAACTCATGATATCATGTCCAAGGTTGATAGACTAACATGAAGCTTTAATGTAATGGGTAATGAGACTCATGATGCATGAATGATAATGTGTGACTCTATGATGCAAATCCTAATGTACATATAGATAGACAAACTGGATACAAGACTAGATACATGTACGAAGTTAGAAAATAATAAGCTTTCCAACTACTTTTACAATCACCCTTTAAAATCATTTATTATCATTAAACTCATTTATATAATTAAATTAAAACTAAGGCATTAATTCCAAAAACATTTAAAATTTCAAAATTTAATCATTTTATACCCTAATTGATCAAAGTCCTTTTAGATTCTCAGAATCACGATTAGTGTGGTCTCGATATCTTCTCACTTTATAGAAGTTCATTTTTTTACACTTTGATTGCAGCCTATGCATCTAGAAGAATCTTCATTATTGAAGAGTTTCCACTTGCATCCTATATCCTCTTATTGTAAACTATAAGTTTGAAAGTAGTTGTCAATTTTATCATGTCGTACAAAGCATACAATACATAAATATGTAATACCCAAGGTTTCCTTAACCTATTAAAGTTAGTAATTGTGACACTATAATATTCATCTACTGTAACATTCAAAGCCTTTCTAGCATATTAAGAATCATAAGAATACACTAAGAAGGAATTTAATGAATAATGTGACAATGAGTAAAGAATGTAATCAATGTTGATAAGCATTTTTATGATAAAATCAAAGTCAAATTGAGTTTGCTTAATGTGACTACATTAATTATTTATTTGAAATGTGATTCTAAAGTTATAGTGAATGTGCATCAGCATCTCCTACATCATTGGAGATAATAATAGTAACATGAGAAGTTAATTTTAATCAAAACTATTAGGGCAAAATAAAAGTCCAACTTAGTTTGACCTAGTAAGTTTATATGATTTACATACTTAAACAATACTAATGAAGGGCTAGAAAATGTGAACTATAGAGTGAATAAGATTTATTTGGCAATGTCTAAAGTGTTTAGTGATATTAGAAGGTAGAAATATGTATATTAAAGTGAAAGAAATGAAATGAAAAATGCATTAAATTACCAAGTTTGAAATGTGCATATATGGATTCGTTAATGAGCTTTTGGACTCTAAAGCCCAAGCCCATTGGATGGCCGGCCCATAAGGACCAAGAATAGATGAGCATACACTTAAGTAGAGTTAGAAATAGCTAATCATAGTTAAATGGGCATAGGATGAGCTACTCACAAAATTTGACTAAGAAGCCACCATTTTTCACTAAGACAAATTCTTTTCTAACTTGAACTCTCACTTTTCCTACATAAAATCTAGATACATCTTTTTATTTCTGCACCATATGATGATAGTCATTCACCTATATAAGATCTTAACCATCCAACTTGATTAAATCATAACCATCTATTTTGATTAAATGCTAGCCATTAGATTAAGCATGATTAAATCATCACCATTCAAAAATTATGTTCGTTTCTATCATTTTACTAATTCTATACCAAAAACACCATACCAACCAAAGAAAAACCTCTCCATATTATCATCACCATAGCAACTCAAAAAATTAAATCTTTTCAATGTAAGAAATTATGCTCACCTTCTTCTTTCTTCATTCTATGTATGACTTTGGTGTTAAAGTTGACAAAACCTTCCTTTTCTTCCACATATATAGTTCAGCTAGAAGAATAAAAATAGGAAAATATTTAATTTTTATGTTAGCTAATGAAATATGAAATTGAGCCTAAAAACTAAAGGGTTTAGTATGAGAAAACAAACAAGGAAAACATGAAACTCATTAAGTGCACCAAAAGGTATGATTTGGTCTAACATATGGATTTTTGAAGGAAGTGTTCTAAATTTCATGTGATAGTATCTAATGCTATTTTAGATGGAAAAAAGATGATGTGCAAGTGTCAAAATGAATTTTGGAAACTTGATTTAAGATTAGAAAGTCTTAGTAGCATGAATTTATTTTATAAGGGAACTTGGTGTTCTAATGTTAGATATTGATAATTGAATGATCACATAGATTTTATGTTATGTTAATTTCATATTTCTATAACTAATTTGAAGTTTGATGAGAAATTGTAAGTTTTTCCCAAATTGGATCCAAGTGGGACAAGTTAGGGTTCTTATGAATAAGAGTAAATCAATCCAAAATAATTCGTAGGAATTGATTATCTAAGTATTAATTTGATGAATCTATGATTAATTTGAAGATTTAATGATGAATCAATGGTTTTCCCCAAATTCTAGGATTTATGGACAAATTGGGGATTTTTAAAATTGAACTTGAATTCATAAAATTGAAGGGGAATTGAGCTTAAGAATTGTGTAACATGATTTGTGTAATGTTAATTTCAAAATTCAATTTTTAGAAATAATTTCTCCAAATTTAATGAACTAGGTTCATTTATGGAATGGGAAGGTGAAAGTGGAATTAAATTAATGTTATTAGAATTAAATTGGTCATGTATAATTTTTATATAATTTACAAAATTATATGATTTATTGAAATTTAAGTTAAAGTGATATTAAGTGGTTTATAGTTTTATACTTATATATATAATTTCTTTAATAGTTCTAATTGTTCAATTTCCTTTTCAAATAAAATTTATCGTTTAAGTCAAATTAAATTTTTTACAAGCTTTGAAGATATTAATAACTTATGTATATATATGTTTGAGTAGATGAATTGAGTTGAATTTAATAAATGATTAGAATTGTGGTGTTGTTGCTAAGCTGGGGACCTAAGAGGGGTTGTAGAAGTTGTGATTAAGTTATAGGAATTATGAATGATTTATTAAAGTATGTGCTTCCTTTTTTTTGTCAGGTTAAGTTATAGATATATGGGAGATTCTATCAAAATTTTGGTAAAATCTTATGAATCATTATGGTTATCCATATCCTAATAATCTTTATGTTATATAATGATAATGACTATTAGGATATGGCCAACCATAATGATTCATAAGGTTCTATCAAAATTTTGGCATAATCTCCCTTATAACTATAACTTAAACCCATAGAAACAAGGAAGTATACACTTCAATACATCATCCACAATGCATAAAACTTAATCATAACTTCTATGGCCTCTCTTAGGTCCCCAGCTTAGTAATAACACCACAATTATAATCATTTATCAAATTCAACTCAACTCATCTACTCAAACATATATATACATAAGTTATTAATATCTTCAAACCCTATAAAAATTTTAATTTTACTTAAAAAATAAATTTTATTTGAAAAGGAAATTTGATGACTATAACTATTTAAGAATATATATATATATATATATATATATATATATATATATATATATATATATATATATATATATATCTTTTAATATCACTTTAACTTAAATTTTAATAAATCATATAATTTCACAAATTGTATAAGGATTATACATGGGCCATTTAATTCTAATAACATTAATTTAATTTATTTTCATAAGATTATTTTCAATTAATTTATAGGATTCTTAATAATTTTCCAAATTTAATTCAATTAACTATAATTAATTATCTAACTTAATTAGAGTCTCACTTATGTCGAGTGTCTCGCTTTTTTCGAGTGTTGGTTCCTTCATGCATGCTTAACTATAGTGTTTAGTTTGTATTGATTTTATTTGTCATTTGCAATATGGCTACTTTGGATGAGTTATATGCAAAGATTTACTTAGAAGAACAGGAGGAACAAGGATTATCAATGGATTCATTGGTCATGACATGTCTAAAACTAAGACTGCAATGGAGTCTAGTGGGAAGATTCCTTACAGATAGGACAATCAATGTGTATGCCATGAAAAATACCATGGCAAACCTATGGCATACTGTTCAAAGGATGTGTTTTTCTTATCTAAGGTATAATATATTTTAATTTTTGTCACATCCTACTCTAGGAATGGACAGTCCTAGGGATTGGGTAAGCCTAAAGCCACCTAAACCCGTAGAACCCCGGATCATTATATTAAACCATTAGCAACCACAAATATATAATAAATATTATGATATTCATTAATGTTCATTTAATTTACATATAATTTATACATTTAATATTTATTACAATTCCCAGTCTAAACTATACTAAACCATCAAGTACCATGAAGTTTCTAATATTTACAACCATCAAAATAAATACAAATATTACATGATAGGTTCCACGCAGGAGGGAGAATCTTTGCTGGAACCACTGGTCTACTCACCACCTGAAAATTGTTAAACCACTAAAATGATGAGATAAAATCCCAGTGAACAATTTATGCATACATACATATATATATATATATATATATAAATAAAAGAGCAAGAGAAGCAATAGTTTAAATAAAGAAATGAAAGTAAAGGTGACAATCATGTTGGCTCTCAAATGACAGACTTCACTTAATCACACATTTATAATAAGCAAAGGCTACTATCTTGGTAGCATGCTTTTCTCACATATAGTTGATTAGACTATATGGCTAGGGGCTTAACCCTCCCTAGCTTGGGTTTATAATTCATTGTGCATAATGTCTGATGCAAAATTTATGCTACTCCATCAGATGAGTACTCTGTCATTTGAAATCCAATCAAATCACAGGGTTTACTCAATAATTAATTTCAAAGAAAGGGGATTACACAACATAAGTTCATTTAAAGAGTCAAAGTCATTCGAACATATCACAGGGTGCTACAAAGCTGAACAATGTAATTACAAAGAAGCAAAACAAGTTTCAAAGGTTTGCCATGAATAATTAGAAATTCAATATAAGCAATAAGGTATTCCAAAGCAAGAAGGAATCAATGAAAAGGAAGCAATTCAGACTCAAGAGGATCATTAAGGAGCATTTCACAAGCAAATATCATATCAGGGTATAAGTTCATTTTGGCATAAACATATACATACATATGCATATATTACTCACCAATGAAAGATGGAACTTGAAGCTTTATCCCTTAATCCTCAACCTCCTTTTCTTGATCTTTAGAAGCTAAAAAAGTGAAATACATTGTTTTAATACTAAACATTATTGAGAATACTTAAACTAATAGCATAAAATGCATGATTTATGTTTATTTTTCTGTTTTGAGCATTTAATTTGTTTTCTTTAATTCTTTAGTTTAATTTAACTACATTTATGTTTATTAGCAATTTAGGCATACATAACCTATTTATTACTTTAGGGATGATATATTATGGAATTTACATATTAGTTATTTTCTTGGCAATTTTGTAGCAAGCATTGGTTGGCATTTGTTCATGGATTTTCTTTGGGACATTTTATGAAACACTTGGTGGACATGACTTTGGTTGCATTTTAGAAGAGTTTTGGGGCAAATTGGAAGAAGCCCAAATTGCCCTACATAAATTCACATTGCCAACAATATATTCCATAACTCATTTGGAATTTAAAGTCCAAGAAAAGGGTTCATTTCAGCATGGAAAATTATGAAAAAAGTCAAGCATAAACAAAGGCAATTCTGCCTCCTATGGTTCTGCCAAGTATGGTTTCTTCAAGGGAGTTTCTATAATTCAAACTAAGGTTATTTCCATGTTATTTGACACTAAACTAACACATTTAAGCAATAAAATTATAAAAGAACAATCTTGAAGTGAGACTTTGAACATATGGGCAGAATTTATGATTTTAAGCAACCTATGTATTTTTCTTCAAATTCAATGATTCCAATTATTGGAATCTATTCCTTAAGCATCATATTTAACTATTCTTAAGTCTTTTTAGGTGAATTCAAAGTTTTAGTAACAATTTGATTTAAGGTGCATTTGATGAATTATGAAGTTTCCATGCCAAATACACTAATCTATCACATAATTCTCATACTAGATCATCTTTTCCATTCACTAACATCTATTTCTATGGATTAAAATCAAAAAAAGTGGACTAACCTTGCTTTTCTTAAAATGGCAGATTTCTTCCAATCTCCGCTTCTTCAATTTCTTGCTTATTTCTTGGTGGAAGTAATTTGGATGATGAAAAGAGGTTATTTGCTATAGGTTTTCAATAATTTTTCTAAAGAAAATTGAAAGAAAAAAAATTGGAGAAGAAGGGTTAGAGAGGTTCAGCCAAGAGGAGAAGGAAGAAGAGAAAAATCTGATTTTTGTACAGAAAATTCTGGAGAAATATGTTATATGGGCAGATTTTAGCCAAATTACAGTTTAGTCCTCCAATGTTTTTAAGTTATGCAATTTGGTCCTTACAAATTTACAGTTTGGTCCTTCTCCATACATTTTTAAATATTAATATTAAAATTAATTAAGCTATAATTAATGTATTTATTTACTTTTAGATTATTATTCAAAAATTGTAAATTTCATTAAACGAATTTCAGAAATTATGGTACTTTAAGTGCGTTTACAATTTGATATATATATATGGTTCCACTATGGTTTCATTCATGTTTCTCTTTGGTTTTACTTAGGTTTCTTATACTTTTCATATATTCAAATGCTATGCAAAAATTTTATGCAAATCCTTAATATCAACTTCAAACTAAAATTCTAAAATTCACTACCTAACTAAAGCTAATTTCTAGGATGTTACATTCTACCTCCCTAAAAAGAAATTCATCCTTGAATTTAAAATAAACTTACCAGCCTAATCCTGAAACAAGTACGGATATTTCCTCTCATTTCATATTCGCTTTCCCATGTACACTCCTCTACATTGTGATTCCACCATAACACTTTGACCATAGGAATCTCTTTACTGCGTAATTTTCGGATTTGCGTATCCAGGATCTTTTCCGGAACCTCTTCATATGACAAGGTTTCATTAATTTCCACAATTTGGGAAGAGAGGACATGGAATGGATGTGGTACATATTTATGCAGCATAGAAATATGGAATACTGGATGTACATGACTAAGACTTGGAGGAAGGGCAAGTCGGTAGGACACATTCCCGACTCTTTCCAAAATCTCAAATGGCCCTAGATATCTAGGTGTCAGCTTACCCTTCTTACCAAATCTCATGACACCTTTCATAGGAGAGATTTTTAAGAAAATATGATAACCGACAGCAAATTACACGTCTTTTCTTTTCGGATCAGCATAGATTTTCTGTCGACTAAAAGCTGTTTTCATTCTCTCTCGGATCAAAGGCACCTTTTCCATGGTCTCACGAATTAAATCAGGTCCTTCCAATTATTTGTCTCTAGGTTCAACCCAATAGATTGGCGACCTGCATTTTCGACCATATAATGCTTCATAAGGTGCCATACCAATGGTGGAGTGATAACTATTATTATAAGCAAATTCCACCAATGGCAAATATTTATCCCAACTGCCTGCAAAATCAAGAATACATAATCTAAGCATATCTTCCAATGTCTGTATCGTCTGCTCAAATTGTCCATCCATTTGGGGATGGAAGGCAGTACTGAAACTCAATTGAGTTCCCAAAGCTTCTTGAAATTTCTGCCAAAATTAGGAAGTAAATTGTGGTCCCCGATCGGATATGATGGTGGTAGGAACTCCATGAAGTCTCACAATATTATCAATATAAGCCTGTGCATACCAAGCAGCAAAATATGTTGTTTTCACCTCTAAGAAGTGGGCTGATTTTGTAAGTCTATCAACAATCACCCAAATAGAATCATACCCACGTGCAGTTCGAGGCAACCCTACGACAAAGTCCATAGTGACTTGCTCCCATTTCCATGCAGGAAGTTCAATTTGCTGGAGCAGGCCAGTAGGTTTTTGATGCTCAAACTTGACCTGTTGGCAGGATAAACACTTTGTCACATACTCTGCAATTTGCTTCTTCATTCCAGGCCACCAATAATATTTTTTCACCTCGTGATACATCTTGGTTATTCCTGGATGAAGGCTATAAGGTGCATAATGGAATTCTTGTAAAATTCTTTCTCGAATTCCATTCACCTCCGGTACACACAAACGGTCTCCCTGTTTAAGGACACCACCATCTAATCGAAACTTCGATGACTTTCCCGATTGGACATCCTCTTTAAGCTTTACTAATTGTGGATCCAGGTCCTGTGAAGCCTTGATTTCATTAAGCAGCAAAGGCTTCACCTGAAAGGATGCAATTAATGCTGAAGAAGTAGTTATTTTTAACTGCATTCCCATATCAAATAAATCCTGCAGAGATTTAACAATTTGCCTACGTTCCATCACAATATGTGATAAGCTCCCCATAGATTTGCAACTTAGAGCATCAGCAACAATATTTGCTTTCCCTGGATGGTATAAAATCTGGTAATATGTCACATCCCAACCTTATGAGATACGACGGTCCTAGAATACGGAGAGACATAAGGTCATCCATGCCCGTAGAACCCATTAACACATATCAATCATGCCTAGGATCTTACCGAACCTCTTTCATTAACTCATTTAAAACATTTAGATAAATACCATAATTTGTGAAAGACTTAAAGTAAATCGTTACATATAAATTCCATAAGGAAAATAATATAAATCTCTATAAGTATCAATTAATAATCCCAGAGCATCTAAAGACAAGACTTCATAATCATAGTATTATTGATAACTCGGACAAGGAATTTCCCAAGCGAAGTAGGATGCTTGAGCCACCACCTTGCCTCCTCACATTTGCTCACCTGGAACCACACAAGGAAAAGGGGTGAGATAGATGATCTCAATGAGTAAACAAAAAGGGCTCATACATTATCACATATTCCTTTGAAAGGAAACACATAGCTTATACACATAGTTCATGGTTTACAACTCATGAATCAGGTTGCAATTTAAGCAAGGTTCAATTCAACAAGTTTTGCAGAAATCACACTTATAACACTTATAGAGTGGAGACGCTGCTCAATCCACTTTAAACACATCGAGGAGAGGTGGCCTTTGCCAAATTCCAACTCCCATCACTTATAAAGCGTGAAGCTGATTAGGCTCCATGGCTAGAACCGCCCTTTCTAGCTGAGGTCGATACACTACCCCTATCCATCAGGTTAAGACCATGTGCACAGGTTTTGATGATTACCCGCATCGGCACGAGGATTCTATATAAAGGGTAAAGGTACCATAGCTAGAGCTATTGGTAAACACAATTAACAATATCATATGTGGCAACAATAACATGTATTTCAATAACAATAGTAGTTTGGCTTTCAACAATAACACAATGAAAGTGTAGTTCCAGAAAGAACACAAGTTAGGGTGTTTATCACAAAAAATGTTCTCATCGGATAAGCAAAGTAGTTTTAGACCAAATGTCCTTTGACAACCCAAGCTTAACAAAGAAATCATAAAATTTAGAATAGAAAGAACTTGGGTTTCAAAGATCACAAAGGTTCACATATCAATATATCACATTCTTGTAACACAACCAAATGTTGTTTACACTTATAACATGAATACGATGTTTACTCACGCTTGTAGCATGAACATAGTGTTTACTCACCTTGGGGTTCCTTTGCTCCTAGTACTCGTAGTCCCCTTTGCACTTCTAAGGCTCCTCAAACTCTAACATAATATTTGATTTAATACTTAGTAATTATTTACTTATGATGTTCCTATCCCATAACTACCAATACACATATAGCATACACATTAGAGTTCACTCATAGGTGTACTCATCACTTGCACATATCACGTTGACTTAAAAGTCTTGCATACTTAGGCCTTATAGGCTCACATGAAAACACATTGCAATCATATCAATATCTTTTTAAGGTCATCACATTATCATTACCTCAATATCAATTCACTTATCAATTATCTTAGTTCACTTTACACTTTCATACATGTCAACTTGATAATTAATCCTTCAAACATCATGCTTAACTCTTATGATCCCTTTCACTTCATTAACTCATAACCATATACTCATCATCAAGTCATCATGACATCTTGTTCCAAATTCCTCAATCACATTTGCATTCTAACCACAATATGATATCAAGATACCTTAAGTATACCTTAAGTATACCAAAACACATTTAAGCTTATCTAGGATCATACCTTTAATAAACATGCAATTTTCATCATCTGCTATACATACATACATGTTAACAATCATCAAAACACATCACATTAAATTTATAAACATTTGGACACAATGGTCTATGTAGGCCGAATGCATCTTTAAAGTGAAAACCAAATTCTTCTTCTTTTTGTGTTTTCCGTCTATTTTAGAAATATGTAAAAACATGGTTTAAACCAAGATTTTTTATGTAAACATAACAAAAATCATTTTAGAACTCAAATCCATATGAATCGGCCACTATGGTGCCATTGATATATAAAAATTCAATCTTTTGCATTATAGTGCACAAAACATGAGTTTTCTTGTTTTTGGTATTTTCTGGTCATTTCAGAAATATGCAAACAGGTTGTTTAAACCATTATTTTCCATTCAATCATTGAAAATATTAGTTTAGAACACATTATCTCACAAATTGGCAGCCATAGGTAAGGTTTATACAAAAAAATTCTAAGTTCAAAGGCTTAGGTGAAAAATCATGAGTTTCCGCGCTTTCCGCGCATTTCATTTATTTTAGCGATAAACAAACACATGATTCAAGTCATTATTTTTCATCTAAAAAAATCAAATATCACATTAGAACATCAATTCACACAAATTGGCAACCATGTATTCATGAAGGAATAGAATTTTCCAATTTCCAAATCCTAACACGAAAATCTTGAATTCCTTTGTTTTTCGAAACTTTTCGGTCATCACAGAAATATACAGAAATATTATTTCATGCAATATTTTTTATCAAAACAAATCAAAAATCAGTTTAGAATGCAAATAAACACAAATTGCTGCCCCCCCACCCCCCCCCCTCCCCCTTATGATGTCTATGCAATAAAATTGTGATTTTAAGTTATAGAATTCACCTTTCGAGAAATCTTGCAGAAAGAATCGTGTTTTCGGTAGAAAATAAATTTTCTCTCCCAAAAATTAACTCAAACAGAATTGAATATGTAGAAATTAGTAATCAAACAGTTCAAAATAATTTTCCCATAATTTATTTCATAGAAAACAGTTTAGAAATCGAAAGAGATTAAAAACTTATGATTACGGTCACGAAATCGCGAAACGGTAAGGTGTTTTCGATATTTCAGTAGAGAGAATTGTTTTTAGAGGTTTTTCTACCAGAATACACAAAGAATGAGGAAGTGGCTACTGGAAAACCCTTGCTGGCTGAAAATTTGAATATATATTAGGGTTGGAGTGGAATTTCCACTATTACCCTTAATGAAATAAGTTAGGAGCATTTTTGTGTAGTGGGCTTTTGGGTATTGGGCCTTTTTCTTTAAAATTTTAGCTGAAGTGTTTTAGAAATGAAAATAATATTTTTCATTTTAATTCTGGAGTATTTTCCTCAAAAATATTTATTTAAAAATATTTTAAAAATACCCATAAAATTATTTTATGCTTAAAAATTGTTTTATGCATGAAGATTCATTTTATATAAAAATAAATTCTTTTATGCAAATGCACTTCATGTAAATCATTTATTTCACAATAGCAACATATATTATGCATATTAAAATTAATTTAATATGCCACATACCCATCAATCACTTAGATCACAAACATTCACACAAGCATACACTTAACCTTATAGATTCTAATTCAAGCAATTTATCACGAAAATTCCTAGGGTGGGTGTGGGTTGTTACACAATCATAGTCTTTTACCAGCTCCATGCATCGCCTTTGTCACAAATTAAGATCTTTCTGTTGTAGAATATATTGGAGACTCTTTTGATCAGTGTAGATTTCACACTTTTCACCATAAAGATAATGTCTCCAAATCTTTAATGCAAAGACTACAGCAGCCATTTCCAAGTCATGGGTGGGATAATTTACCTCATGCTTCTTTAATTGTCAGGAAGCATAAGCTATTACCCTTCCATTTTGCATAAGTACACAACCCAAACCCACTCGGGAAGCATCACAATGTATTGCAAATCCCCCTATGCCTGATGGTAGAGCTAATACCGAAGCAGATATGAGACATGTTTTGAGTTTCTAAAAACTCTCTTCACAAGCATCGTCCCACTGAAATTTTACATCTTTTCGGGTCAAGCGAGTTAAAGGAGCTGTAATCTTGGAAAAATCCTTCACAAACCTCCTATAATACCCAGCCATACCCAGAAAACTCCAAATCTTAGTAACATTTGTAGGGCGAGGCCAATCTAGCACCGCCTCCACCTTCTTTGGATCCACTTTGATTCCCTCTTCACTAATCACATGCCCGAGGAAACATACTTCTCTGAGCCAAAAGTCACATTTTGACAATTTAGCATATAATTTATGTTCCCTTAGAGTCTGTAGTACCACCCGAAGATGTTCTTCGTGCTCTTTTTAACTTTTAAAATAGACAAGTATATCATTAATAAATACAATTACAAACTTGTCTAAATATGACTTAAACACCCGATTCATTAAATCCATAAAGGTTGCGGGTGCATTAGTTAAGCCAAAAGGTAGCACTAAGAACTCATAATGCCTGTAGTGTGTCCGAAAAGCAGTCTTCGGTATATCTTCTTTTCGAATTCTCAACTGATGATATCCAGACTGCAAATCAATCTTTGAAAACCAACCCGCACCTTGCAACTAGTTGAACAAGTCATTGATTTTGGGCAATGGATATTTATTCTTCACCGTCACTTTATTCAATTGCCTATAATCGATGCACATTCACAAGGTCCCGTCCTTCTTTTTCACAAATAGGACAAGTGCTCCCCACGGTGAGTTACTGGGTCTAATAAACACCTTGTCTAACAATTCTTGCAACTAAATTTTTAATTCTTTTAACTCTACAGGAGCCATCTGATACGGGGGAATAGAAATAGGATCCGTTCCTAGATGTACTTCTATTTCAAATTCTATCTCCCATTCAGGTGGTAGTCCTGGTAATTCTTTCGGAAATACATCTGAAAATTCATTCACAATTGGAATTTGTTCAATTCCCACTGCAGTCACTTAGGTATCCAGTACATTAGCTAAATACCCTTGGCATCCTTTTCTTAATAGTCTCCGAGCTTCAATTACGGAAATGAGATAGGTTGTCACATTTTCCCTTTCACCCTAAAATACAAATACCAGCTGTCCCTCTAATCAAAATTCCACTTTCTTCCCGTGGCAATCAATAGAGGCATGATGCAAAGACAGCCAATCCATACCCAAGATTACATCAATCTCTAATACAGAAAACTCTATCAACGTAGCTACAAGCTTCCTGCCATCAATCTCCACCATACAATGGGTATATTGCTGATCTACGATTACTACTCGACCCAAGGGAATGGAGACTTCTAATGGTTCTGACATTTTATTACTAGCCCTTCCCAAATTCATAGCAAATGTAGATGAGAAAAAGGAATGTGTAGTGCTAGAGTCAAATAATATATTAGCCATAACATTTTGTATAGAAATCATACCTCTAACCGTGGTGTTAGAGGTTCTAGCCTCCAACTGATTCAATGCAAATACTCTTCCTTGACCCCTAGTAGGCTGAGTCTGGGAAGGGGTAGGTGTAGAACTCTGGCCTCGGCCTCTCCCAGCAGATCCTCGAGACCCTGTCTAGCTCTGCTGAACTATAGCCTGTGATGCTGGTGGCCTTTCTCGTTGTGATCTCAGCAATGGATAGTCTCAAATCATATGCCCCTATTGGCCACATCTAAAACATGCTCTGCTCGTCCATCTACAGGTACCAGGGTGAGCTTTGCCACATCTTGAAAAGTGGCAATAGATGTCTGTGCAGCTTGGTCTGCTCTACTAGATGCTCGGGGAGCTGAAGAACCTGTTCCAAATTTAGTCTCCCCACATCTAGAACCGGTTAATAATTATGGGAAAGAAGTTTGTGACCCACTAGCTGTAGGCTTACTCTGAAATGATGGTCCTCCAATCTTTTTATGGCTGCTCTGGCTCTTCCTTAAATTCTTCCTTTGCTTATTTTTTGCTTTTTCCTCATTATATTTTTTTTCCATCTGAACAGCTTTGTCAAAGAGGTGAACTCCGAGGTCAATAAAAGGTTGTGTAATGGAGCATGCAAGCCACGCCGAAATCTAATAATTTTGGAAGCTTCATCAGGAACTAAAGCCCGGCCATATCGAGACAGTCTAATAAACTCCTTTGCATATTCTGCAACAGACATGCTCCCCTATTTAAGTTGCTCAAATTGCACCAATCTATGTCCTTTTTCCCCTTTAGTAAGAAACTCGTCAATCATCTGCTGCTTGAATTCTCCCCGAGTTGGTGGCTTGTCACTATACAAAGGGCCTTTAATGTGTTGCTCATACCAATCGGTTGCTTGCTCCTTGAGCAACAAACCCACTAACTCAATTACCCCGGCATCAGAACAAGCCATCCTCTTTATCACTTTATCCACCTCTTGAAGAAAATCACTCGAATCTTCCCCCTGTTCAACTTTAAATGTAGGCAAACCCAATTTGAGGAATGTGGACATTTTCATTCCTCCTTCATTAATAGTCCTCCTAGCACTAGCTGGAGCAGGTGGAGGAACTGGTATCAGAGATGACACTAGTGGAGGTACATTAACAGGTAGTACTGGGGGTACTGGAGGCTCCTATCTAGCTCTGCTAAGTTCTTCATTTTCTCTTCTTAACCTTAGAATCTCTTGCTGCAATGCCTCAATATTTCTATTCTCAAAAGACCTAACCTCATCTTTATGATGAACTCTCCTCCTAACCGGTGGGGGTCCAACAGATTCAGCTTCATTTGGAGCCACCTGTGAAGCCATCTTAACCTCCATTGGTCTCTCAGGCTGCTGTTGCCGAGGTTGCTTCCCTCGACCCTGAGTCCGTCCTCGAGTATATCTCCGTGGTGGCATCTCACTACAAAAGAAACAAGAAAATATTAATTTATGCTACGCAGATAATCCTAACAAAGTGAAAGATAGCAAAAGATGAAATAGGAAATCTTATACTCCATGGTTTACCTAATACTTATTCCTAAGTAAAGACTATCGAACCTAGGCTCTGATACCAACTTTGTCACATCCCGCTCTAGGGATGGACGGTCCTAGGGATTGGGTAAGCCTAAAGCCACCTAAACCCGTAGAACCCCGAATCATTATATTAAACCATTAGCAACCACAAATATACAATAAACATTCTGATATTCATTAATGTTCATCTAATTTACATATAATTTATACATTTAATATTTGTTACAATTCCCAGTCTAAACTATACTAAACCATCAAGTACCATGAAGTTTCTAATATTTACAACCATCAAAATAAATACAAATATTACATGATAGGTTCCACGTAGGAGGGAGAAGCTTTGCTGGAACCACTGGTCTACTCACCACCTGAAAATTGTTAAACCACTAAAATGATGAGATAAAATCCCAGTGAACAATATATGCATACATACATATATATATAAAAAAAATAAAAGAGTAAGAGAAGCGATAGTTTAAATAAAGGCATGAAAGTAAAGGTGACAATCATATTGGCTCTCAAATGACAGACTTCACTTAATCACACATTTATAATAAGCAAAGGCAACTATCTTGGTAGCATGCTTTTCCCACATATAGTTGATCAGACTATATCGCTAGGGGCTTAACCCTCCCTAACTCGGGTTTATAATTCATTGTGCACAATGTCTGATGCAAAATTTATGCTACTCCATCAGATGAGTAGCTTTGTCATTTGATATCCAATCAAATCATAGGGTTTACTCAATAATTAATTTCAAAGAAAGGGGATTAAACAACATAAGTTTACTTAAAGAGTCAAAGTCATTCGAACATATCACAGGGTGCTACAAAGCCGAACAATGTAATTACAAAGAAGCAAAATAGGTTTCAAAGGTTTGCCATGAACAATTAGAAATTCAATATAAGCAATAAGGTATTCCAAAGCAAGAAGGAATCAATGAAAAGGAAGCAATTCAAATTCAAAAGGATCATTAAGGAGCATTTCACAAGCAAATATCATATTCGGGTATAAGTTCATTTTGGCATAAACATATACATACATATGCATATATTACTCACTAATGAAAGATGGAACCTGAAGCTTTATCCTTTAATCCTCAACCTCCTTTTCTTGATCTTTAGAAGCTAAAGAAGTGAAATACATTGTTTTAATACTAAACATTATTGAGAATACTTAAACTAATAGCATAAAATGCATGATTTATGTTTATTTTTCTGTTTTGAGCATTTAATTTATTTTCTTTAATTCTTTAGTTTAATTTAACTACATTTATGTTTATTAGCAATTTAGGCATAGATAACCTATTTATTACTTTAGGGATCATATATTATGGAATTTACATATTAGGTATTTTCTTGGCAATTTTGTAGCAAGTATTGGTTGGCATTTGTTCATGGATTTTCTTTGGGACATTTTATGAAACACTTGGTGGACATGACTTTGGTTGCATTTTAGAAGAGTTTTGGGGAAAATTGGAAGAAGCCCAAATTGCCCTACATAAATTCACATTGCCAACAATATATTCCACAACTCATTTGGAATTTAAAGGCCAAGAAAAGGGTTCATTTCAGCATGGAAAATTATGAAAAAAGTCAAGCATAAACAAAGGCAATTCTGCCTCCTATGGTTCTGCTAAGTATGGTTTCTTCAAGGGAGTTTCTATAATTCAAACTAAGGTTATTTCCATGTTATTTGACACTAAACTAACACATTTAAGTAATAAAATTGGAAAAGAACAACCTTGAAGTGAGACTTTGAACATATGGGCAGAATTTATGATTTTAAGCAACCTATGTATTTTTCTTCAAATTCAATGACTCCAATTGTTGGAATCTATTCGTTACATCATATTTAACTATTCTTCCATCTTTTTAGGTGAATTTAAAGTTTTAGCAATAATTTGATTTAAGGTGCATTTGAAGAGTTATGAAGTTTCCATGCCAAATACACTAATCTATCACATAATTCTCATACTAAATCATCTTTTCCATTCACTAACATCTATTTCTATGGATTAAAATCAAGAAAAGTGGACTAACCTTGCTTTTCTTAAAATGGCAGATTTCTTCCAATCTCCACTTCTTCAATTTCTTGCTTATTTCTTAGTGGAAGTAATTTGGATGATGAAAAGAGGTTATTTTGCTATAGGTTTTCAATAATTTTTCTAAAGAAAATTGAAAGAAAAAAAATGGAGAAGAAGGGTTAAAGAGGTTCGGCCAAGAGGAGAAGGAAGAAGAGAAAAATCTGATTTTTGTACAGAAAATTCTGGAGAAATCTGTTATATGGGCAGATTTTAGCCAAATTACAATTTAGTCCTCCAATGTTTTTAAGTTATGCAATTTGGTCCTTACAAATTTACAATTTGGTCCTTCTCCATACTTTTTTAAATATTAATATTAAACTTAATTAAGTTGTAATTAATGTATTTATTCACTTTTAGATTATTATTCAAAAATTATAAATTTCACTAAACGAATTTCAGAAATTATGGTACTTTAAGTGCGTTTACAATTTGATATATATATATGGTTCCACTATGGTTTCATTCATGTTTCTCTTTGGTTTTACTTAGGTTTCTTATACTTTTCATATATTCAAATGCTATGCAAAAATTTTATGCAAATCTTTAATATCAACTTCGAATTAAAATTCTAAAATTCACTACCTAACTAAAGTTAATTTCTAGGATGTTACAATTTTAATTCTTTCACAAACTAGACATGGATAGCATAATCAAAGCGAGTGTTTGGAATTTCGATTAACAACTTCTAGTCTTTCATCACCTTACTGAGCGAGAAACTTGTCACGACCCACTTATTAAGTTGTGATAGTCCTAGGGCATAGGGAGACATAAAGTCATCTAAACTCATACAATTCCATTTGCTTTTAATTCTTTACCATTTACCATGTTAAATCCTATCCTAAGATCGAAACCTAATTACCTTTCCTTATTACCTATTACTAGTTTATCATTTTACATATTACCAAATGCTTACTAATACCATTTACATATTAAACTCATAAAATTTCCAAATTTATATTTCATGTCATTATCTAAATGTTCATTACTTAATGCATTATTATAATAGTAATTATAGTATAATTTACAATACATTTAAACCGATAACATTTTAGGACTAAACTTTTGTTAACCATCGAGCTCTAAAACAATGGTCATCATAATCATATAACCAAGATTCATAACACTTGAAATTAGCAGAGCAACTTCTAAGCAGAAGAATAAGGCTTGGAATTTACATTGCCAACTCATCAACCTTACCTAAAAATTGAAACAACTAAGGAATGAGACAAAGCTCAGTGAAAACATAATAATACAATATGGGGTGAGTATATGGTCCTTATCAGGATAGCCTCATTATGATAATAAAGCAATGTTAATCAAAATTGTCATTGTGAATCAATTTCTCATTTAAGATAAAAACAATATCTTTAGCAGAAATAGTAATTTCTTGGAAGCAAAATGCTTCCCCCACATTTAAATTAAAAAGTGGTAGCCCAAGCCTTGCTCACTCGCATACGTTACATTACATAGGACTGATCAAGTCTTACAGTTAGGTGTTTCCCCTTAACAAAGGTTAGGTACTCTCACCCTACCACTGAGCTTATACCAAATGGATAAGGTTTAATGTATTGCCCTACATCAAAAGGGTATTTCTACTTATTAATAGGCATCAATAAAAGGATCATAGGGAATTCACAATAGGGAATTCAATGGAAAATATGCCAATATAAAAATAATTCTCATCGAAGGTCACATTATGAAATCAACATGGAAGGGCTCATAATGGCCAAATGTCATAAAAATTATCATATCCAAATACAATGTTCAATAGTCAAGTCATATTAATAAGAAATTGGGATATTCAAACAAGAATAATTTGATCAACAATGATTCATAGAACAATGGCACATCTCATATTATATTTTTAAGTACTCACTTTAGACTTCTCTACTCCTAATTATATTTAACTTTGATGCTAGTAGTGCTCCTCGCACTCTTGGACAATGTCCTTGTCATTATATTTAGATTCTATACATTTGCATTTCAATTACACATTAATCACTTTTTTATTATGACATAAATCTAGCTTAACTTATTAACATTTTTATCTTATTCATTGTTATACAAAATTATAAATTTTAAGGTCAAGACACACTATACATATACTTATCACTAATTTTAACATTATCCCTTTGTTGTTTTCCAATGGCCAAATATATTTACTTAAGGAAAGATAATTTTTTTTCTCCCAATTTCACATTTCAATTTCATATTACTCAATTAGAATCAATTTAAATAATTTTCAATATTCAATGGAACAAATTCTACTTTCACCTTCTAATTCCATTATTGAATCTAGCTCATTAAATTTGGGGAAAATTATTTCTATCAATTGAAATTTGAATTTAATATTGTAGAAATCATGCTACACCATCCTTAAGCTTAATTCCCCCTTCAATTCCATCAATTCAAGTTTAGTTCTCAAAATCCCCAATTCGTCCATAAACCTTAAAATTTGGGAAAAAGCATAATTCCTCATTTAATCTTCAAATTGATCATAGAATCATGAAATTAGCATGTTAAAAGGCGTATATCATTAATTAAACATGGAAAAAAATGATTAGATCTTGATCTTCGTCTTTTAACCTAAGTTATGTCTTTAAAATTTCAAATGTTGAAATAAGCTTATATAATTCAATTTGACACTTCTAAACCACTATTCTCCATCCCAAATAACCTTAGATAATATCAAATAAAATTTAGAACAATCTTTTATACCAAATCAAAGAGAGGCCAAGACCTTGCTCTTATGTTCCCTTAGGTGAGCTTCATGCTTTTCTTATTTTCACTTATGAAACTTTGTGTTACCAAGTCCAAATTCTATATGTTATTAATTAATATGCATAGCAAATATCTCCTAGTTTTATTTTTCTTATGCCAATCCATAGATGAAAGAAAAGAGAATTTTTTTTGTAACTAATTCACCAAATACATGCTTAGAACAAAGAAGGAAGGAGATGATCATGATTCCTTACCTTGGAAAGCCTTGATTTTACTTCTAAGAGGGTGGCCAAGATTTAGAGAGTGTTTTCTCTAGGAGTTATATTTTTTTGATAGCTTTTGCAAAAATGAAGAAAATTATACATCTTTTTATTTATATATGCAAGTTGAATGGTGGTGATTTAATCTCACTTAATCCAATGGCTAAGATTTGATCAAAATGGATGGCTATAATTGTAACAACCCACACCCATCCTAAGAGTTTTCATGACCAATTTGTTTGATATAGAATTATTAAGACTAAGTGTGAGCTTTTATAGGAATTTAAGTGCTCTATGATTGATGAGTATGTGGCATATTAAATTAATTTTAAAATGCATAATATGAGTTATTTTTGTAAAATAAATAATTTATATGAAGTGCATTAGCATAAAATAAGTTATTTTACATAAAATGAATTTTCATGCAAAAAGGTGATTTTTAAGCATAAAATAATTTTATGAGTATTTTAAAATAATTTTTAAATAAATGTTTTGGGGGAAATTTTAAAGAAAATAATAAGAAAAATATTTTTAGTTTTAATTGCCTATAATCAGCCCCAAAATTAATTAAAAAGCCCAAAAGCCCACTACACCACTTGGAAATTGCACCCCAAACCCGAGTATTTAATGTAAAATTCAGCCTCATTAGTTTACACAGCCTCCACTCTGTTATTCTTCAGAATTTTTACAGACAAATTCTGCCAAAAATAATCTCTCAACCAAAATTCACAAAATACCTTCAAACTTTGTGATTTCACGACCGTTTCATAAGTTTTTCCTTTCCTTTCAATTTGCTATTTGATTTTTATGAAACCAATCATGGAAAAATTATTTTGAACTGAATATTTGCTAATTTTTATTGATTAAATTTGGCCTAGGTGAATTCTTGAGAGAGAAATCAATTTTTCTGCTGAAAACACCAACCTCTCTACGTGATTTCTCCAAGGTGAATCCTACAACTAAAGATTGAAATTTTCATGCATAAAAACTACTAGGGGGTGATTCCTACATATTTGTTTCTAAATGGATTTTTGATGTGTTTAGATGAAAATATCAAATTAAATCATATTTTTACATATATTTTAATGACTGAAAATTTTTGGAAAATAAGAAAATTCAAAGTTTTCATCCTAGAACTTAAAAGTTGGAAAATTTTATGGTTTTATATTGATATGGCTGCCAATTTGTGTATGGTGGAATTCTAAATTGATATTTGTTATGTTTGGATGGGAAATAATGATTTAAATTATGTTTTTACATATTACTATAATGAATGGAAAGCGCAAAAAGCTAGAAAACTCATGATTTTCACTCTAAGCCCTAAACTTGGAATTTTCATGCATGAGAGTTGTCCATGGCTGACTGATTGGTGTGTATTAGTGTTCTAAACTGATATTTATTGTGAGTGAAAGAAAAATAATGGTTTAAATCACATATTTACATATTGCTGTAATGACCAGAAAGTACCAGAAACAAGAAAACTCCTGGTTTTTTGTCCTAAAACCTAAAGTTGGAAATTTTCATGCATATGGATTTATATATGTGCTGATTCCTATGTATTTATGTTCTAAAATGATTTTTGTTTTGATTGCATGAAAAATTTTGGTTCAAACCATGTTTCTACATTTACCGTAATAAACGGAAAGTGTAAGAAGTAAGAAAATTCAGATTTCTCTTTTAAAGGGCATTCAACCTACATTGGAATTCTTATCCCAATGTCTATAATTTTTACATAATATATTTTAATGATTGTTGACATGTATGTATGAATGATAAATGGTTAAATTGCATGTTGGTTGAAGGAATAACTCTAGACAAGGCTAGAGGCAATTTGGTATACTTAAGGTATCTTAACTTTTTATTATGATTAATATGTGAATGTAATTGGATAATATGGAAGTAGGTTGTATGATGACTTGATAATGAATTAATGATCTTCAATTGATGAAGAGATTGATTGAATGAATTGATCATAAGAGATAAGCATGACACTTGAAATGTTATTTGTTAAGTTGACATATATGGAAGTGTTAAGTGTACTAAGATGATTGTTAAAATGAATTGATATTAAGATAATGATATTGTGTTGACTTTAGAAAGGCATTGCCATGAATTATAATGTGTTTTCATATGGGCCTATAAAGGCTAAGTGTACAAGACTTTTAAAGTCAACATGTTATATGCAAGTGATGAAGTACATTTATATGTGCAACTTTAAGTTATATGAATGTTATATGTGCATGGGGTAGTTATGGGATAGGATAGCATCATGATTAAATAAATACTAAGTATTGAATTAAATATTATGTTAGAGCTTGAGGAGTTTTAGAGGTTCAAAAAGTGCTACGTGTACTAGGAGCAAAGGAACCACAAGGTAAGTAAACATTATGATATTACTACAAGTACAAGCTACCATGATATGTGTACCTTGATATTCTTGAAACCTAAGTTCTTCTCTACTTTTAAATTGAAACTCTATGAATTTTTTGTTAAGCTTGGGTTGTGAAAGGATAATTGGTCCAAAAACTATTTTTATTTATCCAATGATAATTCCTTTGTGATTATTACCTTAACTTATATTCTTTTTGGAACTATAGTATTCTTGTATCTTTTGTTCAAAAAGTTAAACTGTTATTGTTATTGTGATACATGTTATTGTTGCCTTAAATGTTATTGTTATATGTGATTACCATTAGCTCTAGCTATGGTACCTTTAACCCTTTATGCAGAAGTCCTCGTGCTAATGCAGGTAATCATTGAAAGCTGTGCACATGGTCTTAACCCAATGGAGAGCTGTGCACAAGTAGAAGGGGCAGTTTTAGCCATGGAGCCTGATTAGCTTCATGCTTCTCTATGTGATAGGAGTTGGAATTTGGTTTATGCCACCTCTCCTTTATGTGTTCGAGTGATTATAGCAACAGTCTTCACTTTATGTGTTATGTGTTATAAATGCGATTATTGCAGACCTTGTTAAATTGTAAACCTTGATTCATGGATTGTAAAACATGAACTATGTGTTATATGCTATGGATTTCCTTTTTAAAAAAAGGATATGTGTTATCATATATGCCATATTGCTTACTCATTGAGATTATCTATCTCACCCTTTTTTCTTTATGTGGTTCCAGATGAGCAGTATGAGCAACGAAGGTGATGGCTCAAGCATTCTACTTTACCTGGGGGATTCGTTATCCAAGTTAATTTGTTTAATATGTTATGAAGAGTCATCCTTAGACACTCTGGGAATAATTATTTTTGTGTGTTTATTTTGAGATATTATCTATCGAGGCTTTAACTGGATTTCTAAATATTAATTTCTCATGGATTGCATGTGAATTATCTAATTATTGTCTTCCACAACTAAAGGTTTTCATATAAATGTTTTAAATTAGTTATTGTATAAGATTTGGTATGATCCCAGGCATGATTTTGTATATATGGAAGTGGGTTCTATAGGCGTGGGTAACCTTATGTCTCCCCATGTTCTAAGACTGTCATGTCTCTGAAATTAGATGTGATAATGATTTAATCAAGTTAAATGGCTAGGATCTCATCTAGGTTGATGATGTTCATCATATGGTATGAAAAGAGCACAAATGAATGTAGACTTTGGCGTAGGAAAAGTGAGAATTCAAGTTGGAAAGGATTTGACATAGTAAAAAATGGTGGCTTCCAAGTTAAAATTAGTGGCTAGATCTTCCAACGTCAAATTTAAACTTAGTTAACCATTCTTAACTCTAGTTAAATATATGTTAACCTATTCATTGGCCTTGTGGGATGGCCATTCTAATGGGCTTAGGCCTTAGAGTAGAAAAGCCCATTAACAAATCTATATATGCACATTTCAAACTTAATAACTTAGTAAATTTTTCATTTCTTTACTTTCACTTTGGTGCACATATTTTTACTTCCTTACTCTACACATGCTAAACACTTTCAAATAAATTTATTTGCTTTATAATGTTGTAACAACCCACATCCATCCTAGGAGTTTTGTAACAATTTACTTGAATTTAGAACTATTAGTGTGTGCTTCTACGAAAATTCATGTGTTATGTGATTGATGAGTATGTGGCATGTTAGATTAGCTCTAATATGTGTAGTATGAATTATTTTGGTAAAATAAGTGATTTATATGAAGTGCATAAGCATAAAATAATTTATTGCACATAAATTAAATTTTCATGCACAAAGCGATTTTTAAGCATAAAATAATTTTTATAAGCATTTTTAAAATATTTTTAAATAAATATTTTAGGGGGAATTTTATTGAAAATAATGGGAAAAATATTTTATTTTTAATTACCTATAATCAGCTCATAACTTAAATAAAACGCCTAATTTTCCAAAAGCCCACTATACCAAAATACTCCTAACCTAGCTCATTAATGACAAACTTGTAATTTTGCCAAAACCCTACATATATATAGCTAAATTTTAGCCGACCTTAGAGTAGCAGCCACCATTCTGTCATTATTCATAATTTTTAGAGAAAAATTCTCTCAAAAATATTCTCTTAACCGAAATTCATAAGGTGCCTTCAAACCTTGCGATTTTGTGACCGTTTTCATAAGTTTTTCTCTTCTTTCAATTTACTATTTGATTTCTATGAAACTAATAATAAGAAAACCATTTTAGGCTATCAATTTACTATTTTTATTGTGATTAAATTTGGCCTAGGTGATTATTTTGAAGGAGAAACCAATTGTCCACTGAAAACACAACTCTCTCTTCGCACATCCACCAAAGGTGAACCCTAAAACTCAAAGTTGAAATTTTTGTTTATGTTTGTGTTCTATATTGATTTTTGTTATGTTTAGATGAATAATACTGATTTAATTCATATTTCTATATATTATTATAATGATGAGAAAAGTATGAAAAGCAAGAAAATTAATGGTTTTCACCCTAAAACCTGAAGTTGGAAAATTTTCATACATATATATATAGATGGGTGCTAATTGGTTCATTAATGTTTCTAAAATGATTTTTGTGATGTTTACATGAAAAATATTAGTTTAAATCATGTGTTTACAAATTACTGTAATGAATGGAAAGTGAAAAAAGTTCATGTTTTCCATGATTATATGGTATTCGGCCTACATTGGGATTTTAATCCCAATGTCTATAATTTTTGTATGATATATTTTAATGATTATTGACATGTATACATGAATAATAAATGATTTAATTGCATATTGGTTGAATGATTAACTCTAGACAAGCCTAAAGATAATTCGGCCTATCTAGGGTTTACTAACCCTATTACTATGTTATGATTAATATGTGTATATGATTAAGTGACAAGTGAAATAGGTATTATGATGTGTTAATAATGAATTAATGATTCCAAATTAACTATGAGATGAATGGTATGATTCATTCAAAAGAGATAAGCATGACCATTCAAGGTTACTTGTAAGTTGATACACATGTAAAGTGCTAAGTGTACTAAGTTGAATGTTAAATGGGATTGATATTAGGATCATGATATATTGTGTTTTACTTCAAAAAATTCATAGTATGAGTTATAATGTGATTTCATGTAAGCCTAAGATGGCTAAGTGTGTAAGACTTTAAAAGTCAACATGTTATGTGCAAGTGATGAGTGCACTTTTAAGTGCAACTCCAAGTTTAAGTGAATGTTATATGTGCATGGGGTAGTGTGAATCAAAAATTTGTACCCTTGGGATTCAGCCATAGCTTAACACGTACTAAGATTAGTGAGCTATATAGAGCCAGTATAATAAATTTCCTCAAAATTGCACTTTCAGATGACCAGCACCCAATTACGAACCCGTAGAATCAAACAGGGCCCAAATCGGATTAAGAACGTGCTAAAAAATGGGGTATGGCAACTTGTGGGCCAACTGCAGCAACCATAGCCTCCTTTGCTATTGCCATAGGTGTCCCTGCAGCAGCCAAATTGGCTACCGCAGAGGCTCTGCAGTTACCACAATCCCTGATCAGTTACCAAAACGTGTTTTTCCTAGTTTCCACACCAAAAATTCATAGTTTTGAGCCCCCAAACTTCCCCTATAAGTACCTTACATGTAATACCCAAGGTTTCCATAGCTCATTAGAGTTATAATAATACCATAAAGTAAATTTTTATGAGTATAGTACCAATGATATAATGATGGGATGAAGAAACCCTTTTTGGTGCTAAGTGCATGATTGTGTATTTTTTATAAAGTATGAATGTTCATTTCCATTTTTATCAAGTTAATTTAAGAGATGTGTCTTAGTTTGAGTTTATTATGATATGGGAAGGAAGGATTTGAAATGCCAAGTGAAAGGGAAAGGAAAAAGCTATGAAAAATTTTTAGGTTCGGAAAACGTGTTCGGACGGGCTTGCTAATGGGCCTTAGACTCAAGGCCCAAGCCTATGGATTAGCTAGCCCACCAAGGTCCAAATTTGGTGGGACTTAACTTAACTAAGGTTAGAATAAGTTAACTAAGGGTTAGGGTCAGGTTAGGTTAGGTTAGTCACCATTTAGATGATAGCCATTTTTATTAACTTTTGTAAACTTTAACACCTAAGCCAATCTACTTTCCCATCACCTTATCCACATGCATTTTGGTGATTAAGAAAATCATCATTATGGTGCCAAGTCATCATACACCTAAGGGCAATCTTAACCATCCATCTTGATCAATCTTAACCATCCATCTTAGGCAAAAATGTGACCATTAATCTTGTGAGATTAAATCACCACCATTGATATCATTTACATATAAAGTGAAAATATGTAAATTTCTCTCATTTGTAACCTAACATCTAAATTATGTAAATTTCTCTCATTTGTAACCTAACATCAAAATCACCTCCTCACCAAACCTCACCAAAAGCTAAAATCTCTCAACTTGTTCTTCAACATAGGATCAAATTTAAAGTATTTCAAGGTAAGATTTCATGTTTAAGTGTTTCCTTCCTTGTTCCTAACCTGAGAATGATAAGTTATTAACAAGTATATGCTTTTTAATAAGTAAGAGGTAACAAAGAAAGCATGAGAAGATCAAAGGGAGTTGGGGTAGACACGGGTGGCCCCACCATTGAGGTTCTAGCCGTGTGATAAGGAAAGTTTAGAAATTCATCTAGAAGCCCCCATAGGTGGAGGCATGGCTGAGGTTTCACCTGTGGGCAGTTATGTTTTTGGCCATGTTGAAATAGTTTGTTCTAGTGTTCATGACTTACTACTAGATTATTTCATTAACATTTTTATGAACTTCCTCACTCGTGATCCTATAATAAAAGTATTGAGAATGCAATTACATGATGTTGCATATGTTTCCTTAATTGTGTTATGGGAGATATTGAAAGATATTGAGTTAGCTCATGACAAGGGTAAGCAAGGTGTAGATGATATGTTTGTATGGAATAGATAGAGTTTGGTTAGAAAGTTAAAGGAATAGAAATTGATGTACATTGTTTGGATGTATTTGTAGAATCGAAAGGCAAGGGTATTGCTCGGGAGACTAAGGAGCCTCACTACAATTTGTGTTAAGTTGTCAATATAGGACCTAAGGAGTAGGAGGTGAGTACTTAATAATATTTCTCAACTTGAGCTTTAAATATAAGCATAAATGTTAATTCATTTCCACTTTGGAATGCATTGCAATTCTTTGGCAAGCATTATTTACTTTCTTGATTATTAAGCCAAAGTGAATCAAACATTCCTTTATAGCACTTGGCCAAATGAGCCTATATTTTTTTTATCTTATAATGTGATCAATGATGAGAAACTAATTGTTATTAATATATTATCCACTGAATTATTTCCTGGATAGAAAAGAAAAATGTTATAATGATACTATGATAAGTAGAATATCCCTCAGATGTGGGGCAATACATCAGACATTGTGCACAATGGTAATGGACCCGCGGATAGGGTAAAGAATATCTGACCTCTAGCTGGGAAGGGTTTAATATCCCCAGTACATATGGCCTAATCAGTTGTACATGTGACGAGGTATATGGGAGTGAGCAAGGCGTATGCCGCCACTCAATTGATTATGGGGGAAACACACCGTTTCCAAGAAAGGAATTGTTCTGCTAAAGATATAATATTTGATACATACATATGGGAAAATTATTTCATAAGAATAATTTCTGATCTACTTGACTTCATTTCTAAAAAGAATTACCTTTGAGCATACACTAATGTTTAACCTTTGATATTATTCTATACTCACTGAGCTTTGTCTCACCCAATAGTGGTTGTTTATTTTCAGGATCAGCTGACAAATCAGCAAGGTAAATTCCAAGTTCTGCATCTTTGTTTGGAAATTGCATTGCCATTTTGGGGTTATATTGTATATGCTATGTTGTATTTTTGAAAGTTTCGCTCTAGAGCTCCATGGATTGCTAAGGTTTATAATAATGATGTAATTTAGAATATTCATAGTATGTGTATGGGTTGGTATTATTTTATTTTAGTCTAAGCACTTGAGCCATATATGAATGGGTTATAACTAAAATAATGGTAAATGTTATCTTATACATGAATGATATGGTAATCAATGATAAGGAATGGTTGTCTTGGTTCCGATCTTGGGATAAGGGTAGCATGGTTTTTCTTTAGAACTTAATAACTTATAAGAGGGTTCTATGGGTTTAGGTGACCTTAAGTCTCCCTATGCCCTAGGACAGTTATGGCTCAAAGACGGGTCATGACATTACACCTCCTAACAACTTCAACACACAATTACATGCTTCTATACTCTCCCTAAAGCTTTCTAAACCCTATTTCTAAGATTTCTAATCATCAAAACCCTCTTCCTAAACCTCCAAATCTCTAAAACTCCATTCTAAAACTTCTTCCATCACCTCAAACCTTATTCATTAAGCTTCCTAATCACCTCAAACCTCATTCATAAGCCTCCTAATCACCTCAAACCCTATCTCTAAGCTTCCTAATCAAGAAAAGGTGTAATTTAAATTATTTATTTCAAAGGAAATTCGTGGTATTCAAGCAAAGGTGTGATTCAAGTCCCCTCAAAAAGAGTTTGTGCTACTCAAGAGTTCTTATTCTAAAAGGAGTGCTCGTGATATTCCCAAGCCAAGGTGGAACTTAAATCTGGTGCAAAGCTCACTCCTTATATTCCTCATCACCAAAAGCCAAAGGTAAAAGTTCTTTCCTTTTCTTTTTCAATTCCAATTTTAAGATCTAAATCTGAAAAGATCTAATTTTTTGTAATTAAAATTTGGTCTAATTAACAAATCCCTAGCCCTTAAAATCAATCAAAACATGATAACAAAGGCAATGACTTAAAAACCCCTCCTTCGCAAGAAGGAAGAACTGCATGGGGTTTGATTCCCATTCAAAGGGATACGTAGGCTTGCCATCTCTAAGGCATTCAATTCTGCTAAAATTAACAGCTTCTTCTTCTCACTATCACTTTCTTCACATAGTTTAGGATCAAAATTACTTTTCTAAAATAAAAGTCAAAATTTTAATTCTTTTTATTATAATTGTTTTATTACTCTTTTTCTTACTTTAGTTATTTAGATTATATTTAGGGAATGTGTGCTTTTCCTAGAACTCATAAGGGCTAGAGGAAACTTGTAATAATTTTAAGTAGTTTTTCTTTATTTTTTGCATCTTGTAATTGTCATTATTTAATGTTTGTCATGCATTGCACGAGTAATATTTGTTTCATATATCATATTATATCTATTCATGCATAAATAAAAACTTCCTTTTATAAAAGCTATTTTGTACTTAAGCCAAACTATTTTTTTTTTGTATTGTTTTAACCAAAACCTAGTCCTCGAGCCCTCTTTGTTCATTCGAGGATTAGTGCTTTTTGTCAGGATAAATGGTATAATCTTGGAGTCAATTAAATTGGGTTTTTTTTTATAATTTTCTGAACTAAAATAAACAAAATTAAAGTGATGACTCCTTTTGCAAATTACAATTTACAAAATACAATTTTCTGAACTCATAGCGAGTTCCAGTTGTGATATTTCTCCCAATGAGCATTTTTTATTCCCTTTAGCGGATCGGACCAGTGCTCAGGCAAGGCCTCATAGTTGGCAACTCCACTGGAGACTTCCAAATCTTTTTCAAATAAAAGATAAAGTGGATTACTCTTGGTAAAACAAAAAGTTTGACTTTTAGTACAAGATAGCTTTTCATGCATCATACATTAGACTCCTTGTCCAAAACCCTAGTTTCTTAGGAAAACAAAGGATAGAAAGTAATATCGAGTGTGCAATCTTCCTTAGGTCTGCTTGCCGATAGTGAAATCATCCAGCCCATGACATATCCTCTAATCCTTTTAGAGGTGTAACGAGTATCCCTTGTTACTAATAGTTAAACATCGAGCCACGTGATCTATGATAGTATAGTTTTTACTCGATGAGTTATAAACTCACCCCCATTCCTAAATTTTTCTATAGAAAATTAAAGAGTGACCAGTCTGAGCTTAAGCATGAGTTTCACTTGGAGATGACATGTATGTTAAAGTAAAAGTTTCTTTAAAGACGTTTATTAGGTTTATTTTTATGCAAGTACATGTATGTTCTATTTAGTTACTCCGTAGAAATTAATGTTTTAGTTGTATTATTATATAATAAAATTTGCTAATGTAAGACATCATTAGACTTTCTTTTTTCCATCAAGGGTGATGACTTGTGTAAGAAGATTGACTCTTAATAATGAAAAAAAGATTTTTTTTTATATAAATTTTATAAGTGAGGATAGTGTACTGAAAATGGGTAACCTATAAGAATGTATTACAATGTAAAGATAAGAAATATGTATAAATAAATCAACAAATATTTTTGATAATCATTAAGAAGAATACATATAGAATTGTTATATAAGACGGTTAATGTGATTCAGGTTATGATCTTAGGTGTTGTTGATTTGATTATTTCAATTTAGTTTGTTTGATATTATAGTAATTTTGATAGCAAATAGTTCTATGGGTTTTCGGTGCCCATATGGTTACCCATGCCCTAGGATTGTCATATTCCAAAAGTGGAATGTGACACCATGCCTCTTTAGTAAATATCTCATTATCCTTAAAAGATTAAACCTCATTGGAAAAACACATAATCCTTGAGATCAAAGTCTCTTAAGGCCTATAAACCATTCTCAACTTAATCCTTTTAGACTGATGCAACCATGTCAAAGGGTAAACCCCTATCTATGAGCTCGTAGTATTCTTATGACTAAAACTTGTAGTGTCATACCTAAGCTAAAGCCAATCATCTTTTAAAGCGGTCTAGAGCACTCTTGTAGAAAAATCCAAGCTGAGGAACTATTTTTAAAGCTAAAATGTCTTTTAACTAAAAGCCTTCATCATAAAGCCCAAGACTAGAAGCCTTCATCATAAAGCCCAAGACTAAAAGCTTTCACTATAAAGCCTAAACTAAGGAGCCTTCATCATGAAGCCCAAACCAAAAGGCCTTCACCATGAATCCTACTCCTAATAGGCCTTCATTTATAGCCTATGATCTCCTCTAAGGCAAAATCTTATTGAGCCTTCTAAATTGATTTTCTAGCCTGACCTTTTCTCTAAGCAAGCCTTAGCCTCCAAGTTCGATCTCCTATAAAGTTTAGCGTTCCAACCTAATCTCTTTGACACAGTCTTAACGCAAAATCTAATCAAGCCTTAACACAAAATCTGACCAAGCCATTTAAATGAATTCCTCAAGTGCTATAACCTGAACAAGCCTCTAATCTGACCTCTTATATAGCCAAGGATAATCCTAAGCTAGCCTTCCAAGATGATTCACTCATTCTAAACAATCTTTCCTAAAGCCAAACTAGACCGAGCTTTCAAATTGATTCTCCCCAAAGGCCATAATTGACCGAGCCAATTGCCATACCTAACTAAGAACTTTTGTATGAACTTCTCTAAAGACAAGCCTGAAAAACTAACCTTCCCTAAAAATAGACCTAACCCAACCTTTCGACCTAATTATCTCTAAGGACTTGATCTCCCTAGTTGAGCTTTCTAATTCATCCTCAAGCTAAACCTTATTTGAAGCTAGACCCACTTAAATCCAGCTTGACCTCTTTCAGCTATACCTAGCTTAACCTCTTAAAGTGACTTCTTCCTAGGCCAAACTGATAGCCATTGAGCAAGTAGCCTCATACCTGATATGACCCTAAGCTAGTCATTCAATCTAATCCCAAATCAAAAGGCCATGTTTGACTAAGCCTTTCAAGCTAACTAGCTTGATCTCTTTCTTCTCTAAGGCTAAACTAATAGCCTTTGATTGACCTTTTAATCATTCTCATACCCAGTCCAAATCAAGTGTGACCCTATCATTCCTAAGCTGGTCTATCTAAACAAAATGACTTAATCACTTACCTTTATCATTCTAAAGTAGGGGCAGCTTCCTTCCACCTTTTTGAAATGGGGCCATCTTTCTTTCAAAAACTTGGCACTTTCCTACCAAAGTGACCCTTCACTAGTTCAAAGTATCTAATCATATGCATTTTGCATTAAATAGACTCTTAAATCAAGATGGATTATTAGGTCAAAATTCACAAAGCAAGATGGATCACTTATTTGAGTCAAGAAGGATCACAAAATTCACAAATGCTTGGATATAACGACCCACACCTACCTTAGGAGTTTTCATGACAACTTACTTGAATTTAGAACTATTATGACTAAGTGAGTGCTTTTATGAAAATTCATGTGTTATGTGATTGATGAGTATGTGGCATGTTAGATGAGTTCTAATATGCATAACATGAATTATTATAGTGAAATAAGTGATTTATATAATGTTCATAAGTATAAAATACTTTGTTGCACATAAAATGAATTTTCATGTAAAAAGCGATTTTTAAGCATAAAATAAATTTTGTGAGCATTTTTAAAATATTTTTAAATAAATATTTTGGGGGGAATTTTAATGAAAATAATAAAAAATATATTTTATTTTTAATTACCGATAATCAGCCCACAAATTAAATAAAAGGCCCAATTTCCCAAAAGCCCGCTACACCAAAACACTCCTAACCTAGCTCATTAAGGGTAATCTTGGAATTTGCCCAAAACCCTACATATTTAAAGAGGATTTCATCCAACCCTAGTTTAGACAGCCACCATCCTGATTTCTCTCATATTTCTAGCAGAAAATTCTCTGAAAAATAATCTCTCAACCGAAATTAACAAAATACCTTCAAACCTTGCGATTTCGCGACTGTTTCGTAAGTTTTTCCTTTCCTTTCAGGTTGCTATTTGATTTTTATGAAATTAATCATGAGAAAATTATTTTAAACTAAGTATTTAATGATTTCTATTGATTAAATGTGTCCTAGGTGAATTTTTGAGAAAGAAATCAATTTTTCTACCAAAAACACAAACCTTTCAAATCCTCCAAAGGTGAACCCTAAAACTCAAAGTTTGAAATTTCATGCATAAACTATATAGGTGCTAATTTGCATATGTTTGTGTTTTAAATATATTTTTATTGTATTTAGATGAAAAATATCAAATTAAATCATATTTTGTATATTGTTGTAATAATCAGAAAAGTACGAAAAGTAAGAAAACTCATGATTTTCACTCTAAACCCAAAAATTGAAATTTTCATGCATATGGATTACCTATGGTTGCTGATTTGTGTGTATTTTAATTCTAAACTAATTTTTGTTATGTTTGGATGAAAAATAATGGTTTAAATTATATGTTTACATATTACTATAATGACCGAAAAATACCAGAAACAAGAAAATCATGGTTTTCATCCTAAAATCTAAAGTTAGAAAATTTTCATGCATGTATATATATATAGGTGCTGATTGGTGTAATTTAGTGTTCTAAAATAATTCTTGTTTTGATTACATGAAAAATCTTGGTTTAAACCATATTTTTGCATATTACTGTAATGAACAGAAAGTGCAAAAAGGAAGAAAATTCATGTTTTACTTGATGGTGTAATTCGGCCTACATTGGGAATTCAATTCCAATGTCTATAATTTTTAGGTGAGTTTTTGGAAGAGAAAATGATTTTTCTATCAAAAACGCCAACCTCTCTATGCAATTTCTCTAAAGGTGAATCCTACAACTCAAAATTGAAATTTTCATGCATAATCATTACAAGGAGGGGGGCAATTTTTACATGCTTGTGTTCTAAATGGATTTTTGATGTGTTTAGATGAAAAATATCGAATTAAATCATATTTCTGCATATTACTATAATGATCAAAAAGTTTTAGAAAATAAGAAAATTCATGGTTTTCGTCCTAGAACTTAAAAATTGGAAATTTCATATGTACATGCAAGTATGGCTGCCAATTTATATGTATTAGAATTCTAAATTGATTTTTGTTATGTTTGGATGAGAAATAATGGTTTGAATAATGTGTTTACATATTACTGTAATGAACAAAAAATGCGGAAAACAATAAAATTTTCACTCTAGACCCTAAACTTGGAATTTTCATACATGTGAAATGTCTATGGCTGCCAATTTGTGTGCATATGAATTCTAAACTGATATTTTTTATGATTTATTGAAAAATAATGGTTTAAATAATGTGTTTACATATTATTGTAATGACTGGAAAATATCAAAAATAAGAAAACTCATGGTTTTTCATCCTAAAACCTAAAGTTGGAAGATTTCATGCATATGGACATCTATGGCTGCCGATTCATAGAGATTTATGTTCTAAAGTGATTTTGTTATGATTACATAAAAAATCTTAGTTCAAACCATGTTTCTGCATATTACTGTAATAGACAGAAAGTGCGAAAAGTAAGAAAATTCAGGTTTTCTCTTTGATAATGTATTCGACCTACATTGGGATTTTTATTCCAATGTCTACAATTTTTATATAATGTATTTTAATGATTATTGACATGTATATTTGAATGATAAATGGTTAAATTGTATGTTAGTTGAAGGAATGACTCTAGACAAGGCTAAAGCCAATTTGGTATACCTAAAGTATCTTAACCTTATATTGTCATTAAAATGTGAATGTGATTGGGTAATATGGAAATAGGATTTATGATGAGCTAATAATGAATTAATGATCTTGAATTGATGAAGAGATTGATTCAATGAATTGGTTTTAAGAGATGAACATGACACTTGAAAGGCTATTGATAAGTTGACATGTATGGAAGTGTTAAGTGTACTAAGATGATTGTTAGAGTGAATTGATATTAAGATCATGAAATTGTATTTGACTTGAGAAAGGTATTGGTATGAGTTATAATGTGATTTCATGTGAGCCTATAAAGGCTAAGTGTGTAAGACTTTTAAAGTCAACATGTTATGTGCAAGTGATGAGTTCACATTTATGTGCAACTTTAAGTGTATGTGAATGTTATATGTGCATGGGGTAGTTATGGGATAGGATAGCATGATGATTAAATAAATAATAAGTATTGAATTAAATATTATATTAGAACTTGAGGAGTTTTAGAGGTTCAAGGGTTATAAGTACTAGGAGCGAAGGAACCACAAGGTGAGTAAACATTATGTTATTGTTATAGGTACAAACTACTACAATAAGTGAACCTTTGACATTCTTGAAATCCAAGTTCTTTCTATTTTCAAATACTATTATATGATTTCTTTGTTAAGCTTGGGTTGCCAAAGGATAATTGGTCTAAAACCATTATTGTCTATTCAATGATATGAAAGATCCTTCATAATTGTTGCCTTACCTTTTTTTCCTTATGGAATCACACTATTCTTTTATCTCTTGTTTAATAAGTTGAATTGCTATTACTTTCATTAAGTGCTATTGTTATGTCACATCTTAACTTTAGAGATATGATGGTCCTAAGACATAGGGAGACATAAGGCCACCCACGCTTGTAGAACCCACTTACACATATATAAATCATGCCTAGGATCATACTAAACTACATACAATAACTCATTTAAAACATTTATGTGAAAACCTTTAGTTGCAAAAGACAACAATTGGATACTTCACATATAATCCATAAGAAAATAGTATTTATAATCCAGTTGAAATCTTAACAAAAAATTTCAAATAAACATCAAAATAATTATTTTCAGAGCATCTAATGATAACCCTTCATATCATAGTATTATTAAAGACTTCAGACAAGGAATTCCCTAAGAAGAGTAGAATGCTTAAGCTATCACCTTGCCTCCTCATACTGCTCACCTAGAACCATACAAGGAAAAAGAAAAGGAGTGAGATAGATTATTTCAATGAGTAAACGATAAAACACATACATTAACACATATTCCTTTAAACATGAACTCATAGCTTATACACATAAATCATGATTCACAATTCATGAATCAGGTTGCATTTTAGCAAGGGTCTAATTTGATAAGTTTGCAGAAATCACACTTATAACGCATAAAGAGTGGAGGCTATTGCTCTACCACTCAAACACATAGAGGAGAGGTAGCCTTAAACCAAATTCCAATTCCTATCACTTATAAGGCGTGAAGCTGATCATGCCCAATGGCTAGAACTGCCCCTTTCTAGCTGAGGTGGATACACTACCCCTGTCCATCTGGTTGAGACCATGTGTACAGGTTTCAATGATTACCGATATCGGCACGAGGACTTCAGCATAAAAGGATTAAAGACACCATAGCTAGAGCTAATGGTATTCATATATAACAATAACATTTAAGGAAGCAATAACATGTATCAGAATAACAATGGCAATTTAACTTTTTAGCAAAAAATACAATGATAGTGGAGTTCTAGAAAGAATATAAGTTAGGCAATAATCACAAGGAATTATCATTAGATAAACAAAATGGTTTTGGACCAAATGTCCTTTAGCAACCCAAGCTTTACAAAGAAATTATTTAATCATATTTTAGGATAGGAAGAACTTGGGTTTCAAAGATTTCAAAAGCTCCCATAATATGATATCACATATTGGTAACATATCATAATGTTACTCACACTTGTAGCATAAATACAGTGTTTACTCACCTTGTGGTTCCTTTGCTCCTATTTCACGTAGCCTCTTTAAAACTCTAAAGCTCCTCAAACTCTATCATGATATTTAATTTAATACTTAGTATTTATTTAATCATGATGCTATCCTATCCCATAACTACCCTATGCACATATAACATTCATATACACTTAGAGTTGCACATATAGGTGTACACATCATTTCTACATAACATGTTGACTTAAAAGTCTTGCACACTTAGCCTTTTTAGGCCCATATGAAACACATCATAATTCATGTTCATACATTTCTAAGATCAACACAATATCATTATCTTAATATCAATTCACTTTAACAATCATCTTATAACACTTCCATATATGTCAACTTATCGATAGCCTTTCAAGCATCATGCATATCTCTTATGACCAATTCCTTAAATCAATCACTTCATTAATTCAAGACCATTAATTCATTATTAATTTATCATAAAATCCATTTCCATATTATCTAATCCCATTCACAATCTAATCACAACATAAGGTTAAGATACCTTAAGAATACCAAAGTGCCTCTGGGCTTGTCTAGTGTCATACCTTCAACTAACATGCAATTTTATCATTTATCACACATACATACATATCAATAATCATAAAAATACATCACATAAAAATTATAGACATTGGGATAAAAATCCCATAGTAGGTCAAATGCTTCATCAAAGGAAAAACTGAATTTTTTCTTACTTTTCACACTTTCCGTCTATTATAGTAATATGTAAAAATATGGTTTGAACCAAGATTTTTCATGTAAACACAACAAAAATCATTTTAGAACATTTACTCACATGAATTGGCAGCCATATGTATAACATGTACATGAAAGTTCCAATTTTAGGTTTTAGGATGCAAAACCATGAGTTTTTTTTTATTTTTGTTATTTTTCGGTAATTACAGTAATATGTAAACAGGTGGTTTAAACCATTAATTTTCATCCAATCATAGTAAATATTAGTTTGGAACATCTTCATGTATGATTCGGCAGCCTAAGATAATAATTATGCATGAAAATTCCAAAGTTTTAGGCTTAGGGTGAAAATCATGAGTTTTTACGCGCTTTCCACGCTTCCTGTTCATTACAATAATATGCAAACACATGATTTAAATCATTCTTTTCATCCAAACAAAACAAATATCTATTGAGAATATTAAACATCATAATTCGGCAGCCATAGAGTTATCAAACCAAAGAATTTTCTAACTTTCAAGTTTTAGAACGAAAACCTTGAATTTCCTTGTTTTCTGAAACTTTTCGGTCATTCTAGTAATATGCAAAAATATTATTTAATCCAATATTTTTCATTTAAGCACATCAAAAATCAGTTTAGAAATCAATGATGTAGAAATTTCCCCCCTTAGTGTTGTTTATGTATAAAAATTTCAATTTTAAGTTATGGGATTCACCTTTGGAGAAATCGTGCGGAAAGATTTGTGTTTTCAGTAGAGAATTAAATTTCTCTTTTAAAAAAACTACCAAACTGAATTAAATCTATAAAAATTAGTAAAGAACCAATTTAAAATAATTTTCTCATAATTTATTTCACTGGAATCAGTTAAGGAATTGAAAGAGAAGAAAAACTTACGATTACAGTTAAGAAATCGCAAAATTGAAAGGTGTTTTCTTAATTTCAATAGAGAGAATTATTTTGAGATAATTTTTCTATCAAAATATCAAGAATTAGAGTGATCGCAGCTGGAACATTATGGCTGACCAAAATTTTCATATTTAAAGGTAGGGTTTTGGGCAATTTTCACTAATACCCTTAATGAGCTAGGTTAAGAGGGTTTTTGGGTATTGGGCTTTTAGATATTTGAGCTTTTTATTTAAATTAGGGGATAATTATGGATAATTAAAATAAAAATATTTTTCTTATTATTTTCATTAAAATTTCCCTCAAAACGTCTATTTAAAAAACTTTTTTAAGATACTCATAAAATCATTTTATGCTTAAAAATTGCCTTTATGCATGAAAATTCATTTTATTTAAAATAATTTATTTTATACTAATGTACTTTATATAAATCATTTATTTCACAATAATAACTCACATTATGCATATTAAAAATTAATTGAACATGCCACCTATTCATCAATCACATAGAACATAAATTCCCATAAAAGCACATACTTAACCTTAATAGTTCTAAATCAAGCAAATTGTCATAAAAATTTCTAGGGTACGTATAGGTTGTTACATTCTCCCTCCCCCCCTTAAAAGAAATTTATCCTCAAATTTTAAATTCTTACCTAACTGTTCTTGAAAAGCTAGGGATGCTTTTGCCACATCTCCTCCTCGGCTTCCCAAGTGCACTCATCTATCCCATAATTTCACCATTGGACCTTAATCATGGGTATCTCCTTGTTTCTTAGCCTCTTCACTTGTTGACCCACTATAGCTATTGGTGATTCCTCATAGGATTGCTGTTCATCTAACATTATGTCTGGAGGTGACAGGACATGAGACGAATCGGACACATACTTCCTTAACATAGAGATGTGAAACACTAGATGCACATGCGCCATAGTTGGAGGCAGGGCAAGTCTATAAGATACTTCCCCAACCTTATCTAAGATTTTAAAAGGACTAATGAAGCAAGGTGATAACTTTTCTTTCTTACCAAATCTCATAACACCTTTCATTGGAGAGACATTTAAGACCACGTGATCACCCACGGCAAAATAGATGTCCTTTCACTTAGGATCCACATAACTCTTTTGCCTACTGAAGGCTATTTTTAGTCACTCTTGAATCAAAGGTACTTTCTCAGTAGTCTCCTTAAGCAACTCTAGTGTCTCCACATGTTTATCTCTAAGTTCAATCTAACAAACTAAAGAATGACATTTTCTCCTATACAATGCTTCATATGGTGGCATGCCAGTGGACGAATGATAGTTATTATTATAGGCGAATTCAATCAAAGGTATGTACTTATCCTGGCTACCACTAAAGTCCAAAACACTCATCCTTAACATATCCTCTAGTGTCTAAATTATCCTTTGAGACTGTTGATCTATTTAAGGATGAAACACTGTATTGAAATCCAGTTGTGTTCCTAACGTTTCTTGCAACTGTGAGGCCTCGCTCGAGCACTGGTCCAATCTGCCGAGGAATCAAAATGCTCTTCGGGAGAAACTCCACGATTGGAACTCACTATGATTTTAGAAAATTGATTTTTGTAATTTGACAGTTGAAAAGTGGGTCGCCACTTAATTTATTTATTTTAATTAGGAAAATTAAAAAAAACCCAACATGATTGACTCTAAAATTTGATTTATCCCAATGGAAAAATGCACCAATTCGCAAGTGAATAAGGAGGGCTCAAGGATCAGGTTTTGGTAATTACGCAATTAAGAAAATATAATTTTCTTCAGTTTGGCTAAAATTGCAAAATAACTCTTAAAAAATGAATTTTTGTGTATGCATGAACAGGAATATAATGATGAATGAGCAGATATATATATATATATATATATATATATATATATATATATATATATATATATATATATATATATATATATATATATATATATATATATATATATATATATATATATATATATATATATATATATATATATATATGATGTGATGGAATAATAAGTAAAATAAATCATACTTAATTATTACAATATTAAAATAAATGAAATGAAGGGGATCTTTCCTCTAGCCCTTATGGGTACTAGGAAAAGCACACATTCCCTAACTAAACCAATAAAATTATAAACAAAAGATTAATGCGAATAAATCAAAATAAAAGGAAAACAATATTGATAAAAAGATTTTGGAGTTGATGCCCTTTAGAATGGCAGCCTGCGTATCCTTTTGATTAGGAATCAAACCCCACGCAGTTCTCCCTTCTTGTGAATGAGGGTTTAAAAATGCGTTGGTTTGTTTATTAACTTAATTCTGATTCTTAAATTAATAAGTTTTAGATCTTTTCAGTTTTAGACCTAAAGAGAATTCTAGATCTGAATTTAGAATTTTGGAAAATGGAAAAGGGATTATACCTTTGCTTTTCTTGGCTTTCAAACGAATGGAATGAGTTTTGCTCCTGATCTCAACTCCACCTTGAATTCAAAGGAAACTTGGAATATAGATCTAGAAGCAACAAGTGCGTGAGTATACGAAAGAAAATATGCTTTGAAATATGCCTCAACTATTTTGAAATCTCTCAAATTGCTTTGGAATGCCTTGGAAGTAATCCCAAATGAGGTTGGAGGAGGGTCTATTTATAGAGCTACTAGAGGGGGATCCGACGGTACGGACGGCGGCGTCGGTGGCATGGGCAGCATGGCAGACGTGCCGACTGTTCGGGAGGCATGGGAGGCGTGCTGCCTGCCTGTTGGCACCAATTTGGTGCCGCCTATGGCAGCATGGCAGAAGTGCCACCCTGCCAGCAGCACCAAGTGCATGCCTCCTTTGGGGCGGCATAGCAAGCGTGCCTCTCAGACAACAGCACGCCACTCATGCAGTTCGACCTATTTTCATCCATTTCGGGCCTGTTTCAGTTCTGATTCGAGCTCGGTTTGATTCTGCGGGTTCGTAACTGAGAGACAGTCCACTGGAGGTGAAAGATTTAGGAAATTTTTTTTTAACGGGGCGCTGCCCCCTTGACCCCTACCCATTAACCGGCTAGCGAGACTACTATATGCATAACGCCCTATTCTTAATAGGTGTCAAGCTGCAGCCAAATCAGGAGGTGCAAATTTGAGAGTTCACAGCAACTTCTGCTAAAATCTTGAGGTGAATTGAGTCCCTCGATTCGAGATGATGGAAATTGGCACTCCATGAAATTTTATGATCTCATCCATATACAACTATGCATACTGAGCTACAGAATATATGTTCATAACTCCTAGAAAATGAGCAGATTTTGTTAATCGGTCCACTATGACCTATATAGAGTCATATTCTTTGGAAGTTCTAGGTAACCTAATTATGAAGTCCATAGTGATGCGCTCCCACTTCCATTCAGGTAGTCAAATTTCTTGCAGCAATCCTGAGGATCGTTGATGCTCGTACTTGACTTGCTGGTAAGTTAGGCAAGATGCTATGAACTCAGCCACATCCTTTTTCAGTCCAGGCCACCAATAGTTAGCTTTCACATCATGGTACATCTTTATAGTTCTAGGATGAGCATAGTAAGGTGTTTGATGTGCCTCCTTTAATGTCTTTTCCCTTAATCCATCCACATCAGGCATGCATACTCTATTCCTGCACTTTAAGATTTGAACTCAGAGTTCTTCCCTTCTTTTGTCTCATCCTTCAGCTTCACCATGTGTGGGTCCTTACCTTATGAATCCCTTATTTCTTCCATTAGCATAGACTTCATTTGAAAATGAGCTAATAAAACTCTTGATCCTCTAATCTCTAGCTTTAAGCCTTGACTAAACAATTTCTTTAATTCCTTCATGATCGGCCTCTTTTGTATAGTCATATGGGCTAGACTTTCCATTGATTTTTTACTCAAGGCATATATCACTGCATTTGCCTTTCCAGGATGGTAAAGAATTTGATAGTTGTAATCCTTCAATAGTATGATCCATCTTCTCTGCCTCAGGTTGAGGTCTCTCTAGCTTAAGATTTACTAAAGACTTTTATAATTCGTGTAGATATCACACATTGTTCCATACATGTAATGTCTCCAAATTTTCAGGGCAAAAACTATGGCAGCTAACTCTAAATCATGAGTAGAATAATTATTTTCATACTTCTTAAGTTGTTGTGATGCATAGGCGATGACTTTCCCATTCTACATCAAGACACATCTAATTCCTACTCGCGAGGCATCACAATAGACAGTGAACCCTTCTTCTCCTTCTGGTAATGCCAAAACTAGAGTCAATGTCAAACACTTCTTGCGTCTCTAAAAACTCTTCTCATAAGACTCTTCCCAATTGAACTTAACTTGCTTTCTGGTCAACTTGGTCAATGGGGTTGCTATCTTAGAAAAGTCCTGTACGAATATGCTATAATACCCAGCCATGCCCAAGAAACTTTGTACTTCTAAATCGCTACTGCTTCAACTTTCTTAGGATTAACTTAAATCCCTTCCTTACTTATTACATGTCCCAAAAAGTTGACAGACTCCATCCAAAACTCACACTTGGATAACTTAGCATATAGCTGGTGATCATGTAGCATTTATAGCATGATCCTCAAATGTTCTTCTTCATTCTTTGAGTAATCAGGATGTCATCAATGACAATGATCATAAACTTGTCAAGGAATGGTCTAAATACTCGATTCATCAAGTCCATGAAAGTGGCAGGAGCATTTATCAATTTGAGTGGTAGAATCGTGAACTCATAGTGTCTATATCTAGTATGGAAGGCAGTCTTGCATATGTCTTCTCCACGGATCTTTAGTTAATGATAACCAGACCATAAGTCAATCTTAGAGAAGTGACTAGCTCCTTGTAATTGATCAAAAAGATCATCGATCCTTAGCAACCAATACCTACTCTTCACAGTGACTTTATTAAGCTGGCAATAGTCAATGCACATTTAGAACAAGCCATCCTTCTTCTTTATGAATAGCACTAGAGCACCCCATGGCGAACTGCTTGGTTGGATAAAACCCTTGTTGAGTAGATCATGCAATTGCGTCTTCAATTCTTTCAACTCTAGTGGTGCCATATGATATGGCAATATCAATATGGGCTGCGTTCTAGGCAATAATTCAATGTTGAACTCAATTTCATGATCAAATGGTAATCTAGGTAAATCTTTTAAAAAGACATCCATGAATTCCTCCACCACTGGAATGCTTTCGTCTCGAATGGCGACCTCTTTATTAGTATCAATTACATGGGCGAGGTACACTTGGCATCCTTTTTTTAACATCCTTCTTGCTCCTAAGGCCAATATCAAGTTTAGAAGATTCTCATTCCTATCCCCTTGATACATGAACTCCTTCCCATCCTTGGTTTGAAACTCAACAAGTTTCTCTCTACAGTTAATATGAGCTTCATGCTCATGTAACCAGTCTAACCCTAATATCACATCAAATTTTAGTGCATCTAATTCTAGCAATACTACAGGAAGTTTTTATCCATTAATGTCTACCTCACAACCCTTACATCCATGCTTTACTTCCATCACCTCCCCCAAAGGAGTGGATACTACTAAAGGTTCACTCATTAATTCCTTATTTCTACCTAAGCTCTTAGCAAAATAAGGTAACACAAAAGAATGGGTAGCACTATAATTAATCAAACATTTTACACTAGAATTTTAGATGGGGATGATACCTGGGATGGCTGTGTGTGAATCACAAGCCTCTTACTGGTTTAAGGCGAAGACTCGACCTTTGCCCTTATTCTCTGTCGCTGGTGCATTCCTAATAACTGGCCCTTTATCCTTAACTCCTTGCCCTTACGATTGGAATGGTCTAGATTATGGTTGTTTTGTAGTCCAATTCCCTTAACTCCTCATCTTAGGGTAGTCCTTTATGAGGTGCCCCATTTGTCCACACTTAAGGCATGCACCAAAATCTTTTCAGCAAATTCCAGGATGCTTCTTTCCATATTTGCTGCAAGTGGAGACTTCCTACCTAGCTTGACCATTCCATTGTCCGAATGATGAAAATTCCTTCCTTGGCCCTCTTTCTCCTCCATGTTGTCCCCCATGACCTTTGCTCCTACTCTTTCCCTTCTGGTCCCACTCAGCTCATTTGGCTCTCTTTGCCTTGTACTTATTCTCTATTATCTTGGCCTTATCTATCAGCTTGGCCATGGTTGGAAACTCTATTGCTGCCAACAAATTGAACAAAGGTGTGATTAACCCTCTTAAAAAGCAATTAACATGGCTAGCTTCAGTAGGAACGATGTTGATGACAAATTGGCTAAGTCGATTAAGCTCCTTAGCATAATATAATACGGACATCCTTGACTTTTGCTTCAGTTGCTCGAATTGTAATGCTCTATCTTACCGTTCTCCTTCTGGCAAGAAATGGTCCATCACTTCCTGCTTAAACTCTGTCCACGTAGGTGGTTTTGCTCCATAAAACCATCTTTCAATATTTCTCTCGTACCAATACCAAGCTTCCTTCTTGAGTTAGAGTCCCACCTACTCTATCACTCGGGCATCTGAGTAAGAAAGTCGATGGACTAGCTTGTTCATCTCATCCAAGAACTCATATGGGTCATCAACCTCCTCACCAAAGAAGGTAGGTGGCTGTAGCTTTTTAGACTCCGCTATAGTCATCCCTTTGTCAGGTAACCAATTCCTCTCTCTTCGGGCAGGTGCCACTGCCGTAGGTGGAAGAACTGTATTCCTTTCTTGAGTTGGTGGCACTTCCCTTCTTCGAGCTTATAGCTCATCCATTTCCTTGCATAAGTCTCTCATTTCCTCGCACATGGTGTGCACCTTTTGCGAAGATCCTTGCTCACTAGAGCCTATTGTTGGTGCCCTCAAGTTGGATCTTTCCCTTGACCATGCAGGTGCAAAGGCAGCATTCGATGTAGTGTTCGATGTGACATCTTCATTTGCTCTGATGGGCTGGGCAACTATGTAAACCTTCATTTTATGAGGCATTTTGCTTATCATGATAAGGGAATTTAGTACTAATCCCCTATTCTATCCCATTTAACCCCACTATTATACTAGCATAAATATGGATTTAGTATTTTTTCAAGTGCATTTTAGTTGCTTTTTAGGTATATGTTTAGTATATTATAATGCATTTTGTGTTTTATTCCCTTAATATTTATTTTACTAACATTTTCTCAAGATTTCTCCTTAACCTGATGGTTTTGAGAGTATTTTATAAAGTTTTAGTAGGTTAAGGGAAGAATTGGAGGTTCCTAGAAGAGCTAAGTATAAAAAAAAGAAAGCAAAATTTGGAAAGCACTAGTGCCAAGTCGGCACCCTTAAATTGAGTTAGTGCTAAGTTGGCACCAAGGCTTGCTATGCCAAGTTGATAAATGAGAGATGAGATGGTGCCGAGTCAGCACACACCAAAACACATGATCCTTCACAAATAGTCTGCAATGTTTTGGTCATAACTTCCACTACACAACTCGGATTGAAATGATTCAAGATGCTATGGAAAGTTGATAAAAAGGCCTACAAATTTCATGAAGACCTCTAAGTCTAATTTTGCAATCTGAATTGTCCAAAATGTCCTTGAAGTTTCTAAAGCAGTTATTAGGTGACCTTTCATGAAGTATTGCGTTCCTTTATGAAATGTTATGACTTTTAACTATTCAAGGTCTTTAAATAGTTGAAGTATCTTCTATAAAAGGGATCTAGAAAATCAAAATACAAGTAGAAAGTATTTTATTAAGAAGAAAAAGAGAGATCTTACAAGTTTTAGCACTTTCAAGTACAGCACTTTGGGAAACTATCCTTGTGTCAAGGCTTCTAGTCTTGAAAAGGGCTTGTAAAAGATTTCTATAACTTTTTCTTTACTTAATCTATTTTATTTCTTAATGATTGAATGTTTAACTTTCTTTTTATAAAATATCTAACAATGCATCAAGCCTAAAGTACTTGTGGTTAGAATTGCAATGTAAATTTAGTCTATGAACTTTATTTTGATATTTTGTTAATGAATGATTAATTTGGCTTCAATTAAGTTCTTAATAGTTGTTATATATGCTTGATCACCATATGTAATATGTTAGTTTAGAATTTGTAATGAGAATTGGAATTCTTAATGGAAAAGTAATTGAAATCACTTAAGTTAAAAGATTAATTAGAATCTACTTCTAAAGGGATAAAAAGAATTAACATTGAACTTCATGGTTTTTGTTTACATTTACATTGACATGAGAGTGTGTGTAAGTCTATTCAAAAATACCTTTTATTGACTTAGAGATAAGCTTTTAAAGATTTCAGGTTAATTCTCCAATCAACTCATTCATAATCTTATTTTATATACATGTTAGAAGTTCAGTGATTTAAATTTAATTTGTAATTCTAACATGTTCTCTTTCTAAAAATTATTTAATAACTTTGAATTATTTAGAATTTAGTGATTTGTAGTTAAATTAATAGTTAATTAGTTACTCAAGCTCCAATTATTCTTTGCCTATTCATCTTATTATTTGTTTAGTTAATAATAAATTCATCATTTTTCCTAGTGTTCAACCCCTTGCTCATCCTATATTTAGTCATAAGGGCTAGGGTATAATACTTTGTCTACATCAAAATATCATGCATTTATCATATCACATCACTAAGCACATATTATATATATATATATCACATATCACATAGTTTAGCACATATCACATATCACAATCAAGTAGCATATATTTCATAATATGAAAATAACCTCCTGCCAAGATAACCCAATCATATCATATCAAATAAAGAAATCACTTCCTACTAAGCAACTAGGTAGTCAAAGGAGAATATCATTCGTATCATATAAAGTACTATGCTGTTACATTGACTATCACTAACTACTCATCCTAGCTTTCATGTGTCTGATGCGTATTCTGCAAGTGTACAGATCATACAAGCAATATAATAATGAATGAGTTATCGTTCCATTGGAGACTTTAGGTAAGTACTAGCTCAAAACGTATGCTAATGTTTAGTGAATCAAATTGGTGTTGATGAAAATGATTATAATTATATTCAAACTAAACTAAAATATAAATTAAGTAAAATAACAAGAAGGAGAAAGGAGAAGAAATCAGAAATAAAAGCCCATTCAGGTATTGAATCCCCCTAGCCCCTAGTTGTATATCATGAACTACACATCAACCAAATTCATTCCATAAGTTGAATTAGTGTTTCACTAAATTAGATAGAAATCTCTGTCAAGCAATTAAATCCCTATTTCCCAAGAGGAATGCAAGGAATCTCTTCTCAAGCAAACTCGATTAGGTCATGCTTTAGGTTCGAGAAACTATCTACCAAAGAAGTCATGTAAACCTATCTCTAGTGCCCCAATCAACCCTCAATCTCTATGAGTGATCCATTCACATAAAGCTATCTCTAGTCAATTATATGAAAATAATCCCTAACTAATAAGCATGCAATTATTAATTGGAATTTAAGCAATAATATTCATAAAGATAAAATAACTCAAAGAATGATTTAATTGAATAAGAAGTAATTCAATCTATATAAAAGGTTCTAGGGTTCATCAATACCCAAATTGGAAAGAATTAGTTCATATCACACATTGAAACCAAAGAAAGAATTAAAGAAGTAAGAAATCCAAAACAATTCATGAATTAAGTGTAGAGAAATCTTGTTCTTCAATCCGCAATCTTCAATTTCTTCTTTCCCTTACTATCTTCTCTCTAATCCCTTGGTGTCCTCCCTAAAATGCTATCAACTCTGGTTTTATAATTCTAAAATTTTTAATGCGCACCAATGGACTCATGGTTGGAGTTTCAGCTGTGGCAATGAGAATTAAAGAAAACGTAACTTCCCATAGGTGAGACCCTAGCTGTGCCTCCACGTGTGGGAGGCTACTAGATGATTTTCCACTTTGCTCTTATCTCATGGCTAGAATCCCAGTCGTGGCTCAACCCATGGCAACCCATATTTCCCTAAAAAATTAGCATTTTGGCTCGGATCGTTCACCATCCTGGGTCACATTTAGATCATGGCATCTTTTGACACTGGATTAACTAAAAGAACTGTGAAAGCACTAAAACAAACATATTAAACTCAATTGGAGGCATAAAATACATTAAGAACAAGGGACAAAATATAGTGTTTTTAACACTTATCAATGTCCAACACCAGGGTAATCAAGAGTGACATAGCCACTGTTGCCACATTGGTAACAAAGAAGATCTCCATCCTGGCAGCAACTAGTCGAAGATATAGACCTCACTAGTGAGTAGTCTCCCTCATACTCAATAATCCCTGTCTTAAGTTGCTCCACATCCTCCCTCAAGGCACAAATCATAAGCTTAAGACGTTGGTTTTCCTTCTTCAAGTATGAATAGTCATCCTTTAATTTTTGGATCTTACTATAAACCCAATTAGGATCCAAGTACTCTTCAGGGTCCTCCTCTTCGTCAGGGGTCTCCTCCCTCACGAGGTGAATCACAAATATGACTCTCTAAAACATCTCTGACCAAGTCCTCTTACAGGTCAAATGAGGTGCTCTGGGTCGCGATTGATGTCTAGTCTTCCTGGTCATCTGTCAAAAGAATCATAAGGCAAGCAAACAATAATAAGGATTACTAAAACCTACTGGGATTTCGCTAAACTATGCTAGCGATAGACTGTAAGTGATATGATAGCAAAATTCCTCAACTTTAGGATTATACTTAAATAACCTATATAAAATAAGTCTAACTAGACTTTAAAAATCAGGGCTCTGATACCAACTTTGTCACATCCCAACTTTAGAGATATGACGGTCCTAGAATATGGGGAGATATAAGATCACCTATGCTCGTAGAACCCACTTACATATATACAAATCATGCCTAGGATTGTACTGAACCTCATACAATAACTCATTTAAAACATTCATGAGAAAACCTTTAGTTGTGAAAGACAATAATTGGATACCTCACATATAATCCATACAAAAATATTTTTTATAATCCAGTTGAAATCATAACAAAACATTTCAAATAAACATCAAAATAATTATTCCCAAAGCATCTAACGATAGCCCTTCATATCATAGTATTATTAAAGACTTCAGATAAGGAATTTCCCAAGTAGAGTAGAATGCTTTAGCTATCACCTTGCCTCCTCATACTGCTCAACTGGAGCCACACAAGGAAAAAGAAAAGAAGTGAGATAGATGATCTCAATGAGTAAACGATAAAACACATACATTAACACATATTCCTTTGAATAGGAACTCATAGCTTATACACATAGATTATGATTTATAATTCATGAATCAAGTTGCATTTTAGCAAGGGTTCAATTTAACAAGTTTGCAGAAATCACACTTATAACACATAGAGAGTGGAGGCTATTACTCTACCACTCGAACACATAGAGGAGAGGTGGCCTTAAACCAAATTCCAACTCCTATCACTTATAAGGTGTGAAGCTGATTAGGCTTCATAGCTAAAACAGCCCCTTTCTAGCTGAGGTGGATATACTACCCCTATCCATCAAGTTAAGACCATGTGCACAGATTTCCATGATTACTCACATTGGCACAAAGACTTCTCTATAAAAAGGTTAAAGGCACTATAGCTAGAGCTAATGGTATTCATATATAACAATAATTTTTAAGGTAGCAATAACATATGTCACAATAACAATGGCAATTTAACTTTTTAGCAAAAGATACAATGATAGTGGAGTTCCATAAAGAATATAAGTTAGGCAATAATTATAAGGAATTATCATTGGATAAACAAAATGGTTTTGGACCAAATGTCCTTTGGCAACCTAAACTTTACAAGGAAATCATTTAATCATATTTTAGGATAGGATGAACTTGGGTTTCAAAGATCTCAAAGGCTCTTATAATATGATATCACATATTTGTAACATATCATAATGTTACTCACACTTGTAGCATGAATACGGTGTTTACTAACCTTGTGGTTCCTTCACTCCTATTTCACGTAGCCCTTTTGAAACTCTAAAACTCCTCAAACACTATCATGACTTTTAATTAAATACTTAGTATTTATTTAATCATGATGCTATCCTATCCCATAACTATCCCATACAAATATAATATTTACATACCCTTAGAGTTGCATATATAGGTGCACTCATCATTTGCACATAACATGTTGACTTAAAAGTCTTGCGCACTTAGCCATTTTAGGTGCATATGAAACACATCATAATTTATGTCTATACCATTCTAAGGTCAACACAATATCATTATCTTAATATTAATTCACTTTAACAATCATCTTATAACACTTTCATATATGTCAACTTATCGATAACCTTTCAAGCATCATGCATATCTCTTACAACCAATTCCTTTAATCAATCACTTCATTAATTCAAGACCATTAATTCATTGTTAATTCATCATAAAATCAATTTCCATATTATCCAATCCCATTCACATTCTAATCACAAATAAGGTTAAGATACCATAAGTATACCAAAGTGCCTCTAGGCTTGTCTAGTATCATACCTTCAACTAACTTGCAATTTTATCATTTAACATACATACATACATATCAATAATCATCAAAATACATCACATAAAAATTATAGAAATTGGAATAAAAATCCCATAGTAGGTCAAATGCATCGTCAAAGGAAAAACTGAATTTTTTATTACTTTTCGCACTTTCTATCTATTACAGTAGTATGTAAAAACATGGTGCGAACCAAGTTTTTTCATGTAAACACAACAAAATCATTTTAGAACATTAACTCACATGAATTGGCAACCATATGTGTAACATGTACATGAAAATTCCAATTTTATGTTTTAGGATGCAAAATCATGAGTTTTTTTTTCATTATTTTTCAGTCATTACAGTAACATGTGAACAAGTGGTTTAAATTATTATTTTTCATCTAGTCATAGCAAATACCAGTTTAGAATATCATCATGTATGATTCGGCAGCCTTAGATAATAATTATGCATGAAAATTCCAAAGTTTAAGACTTAGGGTGAAAATCATGAGTTTTCGCGCTTTCCGTTTATTACAATAATATGCAAACATATGATTTGAATCATTATTTTCATCCAAACAAAACAAATATCAGTTTAGAATGTTAAACATCACAATTTGCCAGCCATAGAGTTATCAAACCAAAGAATTTTCCAACTTTCAAGTTCTAGAACGAAAACCTTGAATTTCTTTGTTTTCTGAAACTTTTCAGCCATTCTAGTAATATGCAAAAATATGATTTAATCCAATATTTTTCATCTAAACAAATCAAAAATCCATGTAGAAATGAATGATGTAGAAATCACACCCCCCCCCCCCCCTCCTTAATGTTGTTTATGTATGAAAATTTCAATTTTAAGTTATAAGATTCACCTTTGGAAAAATCACGAGGAAAGATTTGTGTTTTTGATAGAGAATTAAATTTCTCATTCAAAAACACATCCTAACTAAATTAAATCTGTAAAAATTAGTAAACAACTAGTTTAAAATAATTTTTCCATAATTTATTTCATAGGAATCAGTTAAGGAATTGAAAGAAAAGAAAAACTTATGATTATGGTCAAGAAATCGCAAAATTGGAAGGTGTTTTCTCAATTTCAGTAGAGAGAATTATTTTGAGAGAATTTTTCTATCAAAATATAGAGAATTAGAGTGATGACTGCTAGAACATTAGGGCTGGGCAAAATTTTCATATTTAAAGGTAGGGTTTTGGGCAATTTCCACTAATACCCTTAATGAGCTAGGTTAAGAGGGTTTTTGGGTATTGGGTTTTTTGATATTTGGGCCTTTTATTTGATGCTGATTATGAATAATTAAAATAAAAATATTTTTCTTATTATTTTCATTAAAATTTCTCCCAAAACATTTATTTAAAAATTATTTTTAAAATACTCATAAAATCATTTTATGCTTAAAAATTGTCTTTATGCGTGAAAATTCATTTTATTTAAAATAATTAATTTTATACTAATGTACTTTATATAAATCATTTATTTCACAATAATAACTCACATTATGCATATTAAAAATTAATTTAACATGCCACCTACTCATCAATCACATAGAATATAAATTCCCATAAAAGCACACACTTAACCTTAATAGTTCTAAATCAAGCAAATTGTCATAAAAATTTCTAGAGTAGGTACGGGTTATTACATTCTCCCCCCTTAAAAGAAATTCATCCTCAAATATTAAATTCTTACCTAACTATTCTTGAAAAACTAAGGACGCTTCTGCCGCATCTCCTCCTCAGCTTCCCAAGTGCACTCATCTATCCCATGATTTTGCCATTAAACCTTAATCATGGGTATCTACTTGTTTTTTAACCACTTCACTTGTTGATCCACTATAGCTATTAGTGACTCCTCATAGGATTGCTACTCATCTAACGTTATGTTTGGAGGTGACAGGACATGAGACGAATTTGACACATACTTCCTTAACATAGATATGTAAAACACTGGTTGCACATGCGCCATAGTTGGAGGCAGGGTAAGTCTATAAGGTACTTCCCCAACCTTATCTAAGATTTTGAAAGGACCAATGAAGCAAGGTGATAACTTTCCTTTCTTGCAAAATCTCATAACACCTTTCATTGGAAAGACCTGCAAGAACACATGATCTCCCATGGCAAAATGGATGTCCTTTCGCTTAAGATCCGCATAACTCTCTTCCCTACTAAAGGTAGTTTTTAGTCACTTTTGAATCATAGGTACTTTCTAAGTAGTCTCCCTATGCAACTCTGGCATCTCCATATGTTTGTCACAAGGTTCAATCCAACAAACTGGAGAACAACATTTTCTCCCATACAATGCTTCATATGGTGCCATGTCGATGGACAAATGATAGCTATTATTATAGGTAAATTCAATCAAAGGTAAGTACTTATCCTGGCTACCACCAAAGTCTAAAACACACATCCTTAACATATCCTCTAATGTCTAAATTGTCCTTTCAGACTAGCCATCCATTTAAGGATGGAACACTGTATTGAAATCCATTTATGTTCCTAACACTTCTTGCAACTTCTGCTAGAATCTTGAGGTGAGTTGAGTCCCTCAATTCGAGATGATGGAAATTGGCACTCCGTGAAGTTTCACGATCTTATCCATATACAACTGTGCATACTGAGCTATAGAATATATGGTCTTAACTCCTAGAAAATGAGCAAATTTTGCCATTCGATCGACTATGACCCATATAGAGTCATATCCTTTAGAAGTTATAGGTAACCCAACTACGAAGCCCATAGTGATGCGCTCCCACTTCCATTCAAGTAGTTGAATTTCTTACAGCAATCCTAAGGGTCATTGATGCTCATACTTGACTTGCTAGCAAGTTAGATAAGATGCTATGAACTTAGCCACATCCTTTTTTAGTCTAGGCCACTAATAGTTAGCTTTCATATCATGGTACATCTTTGTAGTTCCAAGATGAGCACAGTAAGGTGTCTGATGTGCCTTATTAAATATCCTTTCCCTTAATCCATCCACTTCGAACATGCATACTCTATTCCTGCACTTTAAGATTCCATCGACCACTTCAAACTCAGAGTTCTTCCCTTCTTTTGTCTCATCCTTCAGCTTCACCATGTGTGGGTCCTTACCTTGTGAATCCCTTATTTCTTCCATTAGCTTAGACTTCACTTAGAAATGAGCTAATAAAACTCTTGATCCTCCAATCTCTAACTTCAAGCCCAGACTAAATAATTTTTTTAATTCCTTTATGATCAGCCTCTTTTATACAGTCACATGGGCTAGACTTCCCATTGATTTTCAACTCAGGGTATCTGCCCCTACCTTTGCCTTTCTAGGATGGTAAAGAATTTGACAGTCATAATCCTTTAATAGTTTAATCCATCTCCTCTACCTCAAGTTGAGGTCTCTCTGGCTCAAGATTTACTGAAGACCCTTATGATATGTGTAGATCTCACACTTTGTTTCATACATGTAATGTCTCCAGATTTTCAAAGCAAAAACTATGGTAGCTAACTCCAAATCGTGAGTAAGATAATTATTTTCATGCTTCTTAAGCTGTTGTGATGCATAAGCGATGACTTTCCCATTCTACATCAAGACGCATCCAAGTCTTACTCGCAAGGCATCACAATAGATAGTGAACCCTTCTTCTCCTTTTGGTACTGCTAAAACTAGAGCCAATGTCAAACACTTCTTGTATCTCTAAAATCTCTTCTCATAGGACTCTTCCCAAGTGAACATAACTTACTTTCGAGTTAACTTGGTCAATGGGGCTGCTATCTTAGAAAAGTCCTATACGAATTTGCTATAATACCCAGCCATGCCCAAGAAACTCCATACTTCCAAAACCATTATAGGCATTAGCAATTTGTTACTGCTTCAACTTTCTTAGGATCAAGTTGAATCCCTTCCTTACTTAATACATATCCTAGAAAGTTGACAGACTCCATCCAAAACTTACACTTCGATAACTTAGTATAAAGCTAGTGATCACGTAGCGTTTGTAGCATGATCCTCAAATGTTCTTCATGTTCATCTTTATTCTTTAAGTAAACCAGGATGTCATCAATGAAGACGATCACGAACTTGTTAAGGAATGGTCTAAATACTTGATTCATCAAGTCCATGAAAGCAGCAGGAGTATTTATCAATATGAATGGCAGAATTATGAACTCATAATGTCCATATCTAGTACGGAAGGCAGTCTTGCAGATGTCTTCTCCGTAGATCTTTAGTTGATGATAACCAGACCTTAAGTTGTTCTTGGAGAAGTGCCCAGCTCCTTGTAATTGATCAAAAGATCATCGATCCTCAAAAATGGATACCTATTCTTCATAGTGACTTTGTTAAGTTGGTGATAGTCAATGCACATTCGAAACAAACCATCCTTCTTCTTTACGAACAACATTGGAGCACCCTATGGTGAGCTACTTGGTCGGATAAAACCTTAGACAAGTAGATCATGCAATTGAGTGTTCAATTCTTTCAACTCTAGTGGTGCCATACGATATAGCAGTATTAATATAGGCTGTGTTCCAGGCAATAATTCATTATTGAACACAATTTCATGGTCAGGTGGTAATCTAGGTAAATCTTCTGAAAAGACGTCTATGAATTCCTCCACCACTAGAATGCTTTCATCTCGAATGGCGGCCCCCTTATCAGTATCAATTACATGGGCTAGGTACACTTTACATCCTTTCCTTAACATCCTTCTTGCTCTTAAGGCCGATATCAAGTTCAGAGGATTCTCATTCCTATCCCTTTGATACATGAACTCTTTCCCATCCTTGGTTCAAAACTCAACAAGTTTCTCTCTATAGTCAATATAAGCTCCATGCTCATGTAACTAGTCCATCCCTAATATCACATCAAATTCTAGTATATCCAATTCTAGCAATACTACAGGAAGCTTTTATCCATTAATGTCTACTCACAACCCTTATACCCATGCTTTACTTCCATTACCTCCCCCAAAGGAGTGGATGCTACTAAAGGTTCACTCATTAATTCCTTATTTCTACCCAAGCTCTTAGTAAAACAAGGCAACACAAAAGAATAGGTAGCACCATAATCAATTAAACATTTTACACTAGAACTTTGGATGGGGATGATACCTATGATGGCTGTGTGCGAATCACAAGCCTCTTGCTGGTTTAAGGTGAAGACTCGACCTTTACACTTATTCTCTGTCGCTGGTGCATTCCTAATAACTGGCCCCTTATCTTTGACTCCTTGCCCTTGCGATTGGAATGGTCTAGATTGTGGTCGTGCTGTGGTCCCATTCCCTTGACTCCTCATCTGAGGGTAGTCCTTTATAAAGTGCCCCATTTGTCCACACTTAAAGCATACACTAGAATCTTTTAGGCAAATTTTGGGATGCTTCCTTCCACATTTGCCGCAAATGGGAACTTCCTACCTAGCTTGACCATTCTGTTGTATGAATGATGAAAATTCATTCCTTAGGCCTCCTCCTCCTCCATGTTATCCCCCATGACCTTTGTTCGTATACTTTCCCTTTTAGTCCCACTCAACTTGTTCGGCTCTCTCTGCCTTGTACCTCTTCTCTATTATCTTGGCCTTATCTATTAGCTTGGCTAATATTAGAAACTCTATTGCTGCCAGTGAATTAAATAGAGGTGTGATTAACCCTCTTAAAAAGCGATTAACATGGCTAGCTTCAGTAGGAATTATATTTACGGTAAATCAACTAAGTTGAATAAACTCTATAGCATAATCCAATACGGACATCCCTGACTTTTGCTTCAATTGCTCAAATTGCAATGCTCTATCTTGCCTTTCTCATTCTAGCAAGAACTAGTCCATTACTTCTTGCTTAAACTCTGCCCATGTAGGTGGTTCTGCTCCATATAAAGTTGTCCTTCAATATTTCTCTCGTACCAATACCAAGCTTCCTTCTTGAGTTGAAGTCCCACCAACTCTATCACTTGGGCATCTGAGCAAAAAAGTCGATGGATTAGTTTGTCCATCTCATCTAAGAACTCATGTGGGTCATCACCCTCCTCACCATAGAAGGTAGGTGGCTGCAACTTCTTAGACTTCACTACAGTCATCCCTTCATCAGGTAATTGCTTTCTCTCTCTTCGAGCAGGAGCCACTACTGCAAGTGGCAGAATTCCATTCCTTTCTTGAGTTGGCAGCACTTCCTGCCTTTGAGCTAGTATTATGTCCAATTCCTTGTGTAAGTCTCTCATTTCCTCGCGTATGGTGTGCACCTCTTGTGAAGATGCTTCCTCACTAAAGCCCATAGTCGGTGCCCTTGACTTGGATCTTTCCCTTGATCGTACAGGTGCAAAGGCAGCATTCGATGTAGTGTTCGATATGACATTTTCATTTGCTCTGATGGGCTGGGCAACTGTGCAAACCTTCTTTTTGGGAGGCATTTTGCTTATCATGATAAGGGAATTTAGTACTAATCCCCTATTCTAACCCATTTAACCCCACTATTATACTAGCATAAAAATCATGCATTTATCATATCATCACTAAGTACATATCATAGATATATATCACATATCACATGGTTTAGCACATATCACATATCACAATCAAATAGTATATATTTCACAATATGAAAATAACCTGCTATCAAGATAAGCTAATCATGTCATATCAAATAAAGAAATCACTTCCTACTAAGCAATTAGGTAGTCAAAGGAGAATATCATTCATATCATATAAAGTATTATGCCGTTACGTCGATTATCACCAACTACTCGTCCTAGCTTTCATGTGTCCACCACCAAGGTAATCAAAAGTGACATGGCCACTACTGCCACATCAATAATAAACAAGATCTCCATCCTGACGGTAACTAGTCAAAGATATAGACCTCGCTGGTGAGTAGTCTCCCCTATGCTCAACAATCCCTATCTTAAGTTGTTCCACATCCTCCCTCAAGGCATAAATCATAAGCTTAAGACGTCAATTTTCCTCCTCCAAGTACAAATAGTCATCCTCTAATTTATGGATCTTACTATAAACCCAATCAGGATCTAAGTACTCTTCAGGGTCCTCCTCTTCGTCAGGGGTCTCCTCCCTCATGAGGTGAATCACAGATACAACTCTCTCAAACATCTCCAGCCAAGTCCTCTTACAAGTCACATAGGGTGCTCTAGGTTATAGTCGACGTGCAATCTTCTTAGTCATCTATCAAAAGAATCATAAGGTAAGCAAATAATAATAGGGATTACTAAAATCTACTAGGATTTCACAGAACTATGCTAGCGATAGATTGCAAATGACATGATAAGAAAATTCCTATGCTCCAGGATTATACTGAAACAGCTTATATAAAACAAGTCTAACTAGACTTTAAAAACCATGGCTCTGATACCAACTTTATCACACCTCAACTTTAGAGATATGACAGTCCTAGAACACGAGGAGACATAAGGCCACCCACGCCCGTAGAACCCACTTACATATATACAAATCATGCCTAGGATCGTACCGAATCTCATACAATAACTCATTTAAAACATTTATGTAAAAACCTTTAGTTGCATAAGACAATAATTGGATAATTCACATATAATCCATCAGAAAATAGTATTTATAATCCAGTTGAAATCTTAACAAAACATTTCAAATAAACATCAAAATAATTTTTCTTGGAGCGTCTAATGATAACCTTTCATATCATAGTATTATTAAAGACTTTGGACAAGGAATTCCCCAAGTGGAGTAGAATGCTTGAGCTATCACCTTACCTCCTCATACTGCTCACCTGGAACCACACAAGGAAAAAGAAAAGGAGTGAGATAGATGATCTCAATGAGTAAATGATAAAAGACATATATTAACACATATTCCTTTAAATAGGAACTCATAGCTTATACACATAGATCATGATTTACAATTCATGAATCAGGTTGCATTTTAGCAAGGGTTCAATTTAACAAGTTTGCAGAAATCACACTTATAACACATAGAAAGTGGAGGCTATTACTCTACCACTCGAACACAAAGAGGAGAGGTGGCCTTAAACCAAATTCCAACTCTTAACACTTATAAGGCGTGAAGCTGATCAGGGTCCATAGCTTGAATCGCCCCTTTCTAGCTGAGGTAGATACATTACCCCTATCCATCAGGTTAAGACCATGTGCACAATTTTTTTATGATTACCCGCATTGGCACAAGGACTTCTGCATACAAGGGTTAAAGGCACCATAACTAGAGCTAATGGTATTCACATATAACAACAACATTTAAGGTAGCAATAACATGTATCATAATAACAATGGCAATTTAACTTTTTAGCAAATGATACAATGATAGTGGAGTTCCATAAAGAATATAAGTTAGGCAATAATCACAATAAATTATCATTGGATAAACAAAATGGTTTTGGACCAAATGTCCTTTGGCAACCCAAGCTTTACAAAGACATTATTTAATCATATTTTAGGATAGGAAGAAGTTGGGTTTCAAAGATCTCAAAGGCTCCCATAATATGATATCACATATTTGTAACATATCATAATGTTATTCTCATTTGTAGCATGAATACAGTGTTTACTCACCTTATGGTTCCTTCACTCCTATTTCACATAGCCCCATTGAAACTCTAAAGCTCCTCAAACACTATCATGATTTTTAATTCAATACTTAGTATTTATTTAATCATGATGCTATCCTATCCCATAACTACCTCACGCAAATATAACATTCACATACACTTAGAGTTGCACATATAGGTGCACTCATTATTTGTACATAACATATTGACTTAAAAGTCTTGCACACTTAGCCCTTTTAGGCCCATATGAAACACATCATAATTCATGTCCATACCTTTATAAGGTGAACACAATATCATCATCTTAATATCAATTCACTTTAACAATCATCTTATAACACTTCCATATATGTCAACTTATCGATAGCCATTCAAGCATCATGCATATCTCTTATGACCAATTCCTTCAATCAATCACTTCATTAATTCAAGACCATTAATTCATTGTAATTCATCATAAAAGTCATTTCCATATTATCCAAGCCCATTCACATTCTAATCACAACATAAGGTTAAGATACCTTAAGTATACTAAAGTGCCTCTAAGCTTGTCTAATGTCATTCCTTCAACTAACATGCAATTTTATCATTTATCATACATATATACATATGTATAATCATCAAAATACATCACATAAAATTATAGACATTGGGATAAAAATCCCATAGTAGGTCGAATGCATCATCAAAGGAAAAATTAAATTTTTTCTTACTTTTTGCACGTTCTATCTATTATAGTAATATGTAAAAACATGGTTTGAATCAAGATTTCTCATGTAAACATAACAAAAATATTTTAGAACATTAATGCATATGAATTGGAAGCCATATGTGTAACATGTACTTGAAAATTCTAATTTTAGGTTTTAGGATGCAAAATCATGAGTTTTTTTTTTTCGTTATTTTTTAGTCATTACAATAACATGTAAACAGGTGGTTTAAATTATTATTTTTCATCCAATCATAGTAAATACCAGTTTAGAATATCATTATGTATGATTCGATAGCCTTAGATAATCATTATGCATGAAAATTCCAAAGTTTAAGGCTTAGGGTGAAAATCATGAGTTTTCGCGCTTTCTGTTCATTACAGATAAATGCAAACACATTATTTAAATCATTCTTTCATCCAAACAAAACAAATATCAGTTTAGAATATTAAACATCACAATTTGGCAACCATAGAGTTATCAAACCATAGAATTTTCCAACTTTCATGTTTTAGAATGAAAACCTTGAATTTCTTTATTTTCTGAAACTTTTTGGTCATTACAGAAATATGCAGAAATATAGTTTAATCCAATATTTTTTATCAAAACACATCAAAAATCAGTTTAGAAATCATTCATGAAGGAATTTCCAACCCCCCCCCACCCCTTTAGCGATGTTTATGTATAAAAATTTCAATTTTAAGTTACAAGATTCACCTTTAGAGAAATCGTGCAGAAAGATTTGTATTTTCAACAGAGAATTAAATTTCTCTTTCAAAAACACACTCAAACTGAATTAAATCTATAAAAATCAATAAAAAACCAGTTCAAAATAATTTTCTCATAATTTATTTCATAGAAATCAGTTAAGGAATTGAAAGGGAAGAAAAACTTACGATTACATTCAAAAAATTACAAAATTGAAAGGTGTTTTCTTAATTTCGGTAGAAAGAATTATTTTGAGAGAATTTTTCTGTCACAATACAAAGAATTAGAGTGATGGCTGGTGAAACATTAGGGCTGGCTGAAATTTTCATATTCAAAGGTAGGGTTTTGGCAATTTCTACTAATACCCTTAATGAGCTAGGTTATGAGGGTTTTTGGGTATTGGGCTTTTAGGTATTTGGGATTTTTATTTAAATTAGGGGCTGATTATGGGTAATTAAAATAAAAATATTTTTCTTATTATTTTCATTAAAACTTCACCCTGAACATTTATTTAAAAATTATTTTAAAATAGTCATAAAATCATTTTATGCTTAAAAATTGTCTTTATGCATGAAAATTCATTTTATTTAAAATAATTTATTTTATACTAATGTACTTCATATAAATCATTTATTTCACAATAATAACTCACATTATGCATATTAAAAATTAATTTAACTTGCCACTTACTCATCAATCACATAGAACATAAATTCCTATAAAAACACACGCTTAACCATAATAGTTCTAAATCAAGCAAATTGTCATAAAAATTTCTAGGGTAGGTGTGGGTTGTTACATGTTATAAGTGATTACCATTAGCTCTAGCTATGGTACCTCTAACTCTTTATGCAGAAATCCTCGTGCCGATGCTGTAATCATCAAAACTGTGCATATGGTCTTAATCTAATGGATAGGAATAGTGTATCCACCTCAACTAGAAGGGGCGATTCTAGCCATAGAGCCTTATCAGTTTCACAACTTTATAAGTTATGGGTTGGGAGTTGGAATTTGGTATGAGGTCACATCTCCATTGAGCGAATGAGCTAACATAGTCATTTACTCTTTATAAGTGATCAGTGTTATAAGTGTGATTTCTACAAACTTGCTAAAGTGAAAACCTTGCTAAATTAAAAACTTTGAAACCATGATTTGTAAATCATGAACTATGTATTATAAGCTATAGGTTTCCTTTTCAAAAAGGAATACATGTTATTGTATGTGCTATATTGTTTACTCATTGAGATTATCTATCTTACATTTTTTCCTTATATGGTTCCAAGTGAGTATTATGAGGATGCAAAGTGATGACTCAACCATTCTACTTCACTTGGGGGATTTCTTGTCCAAATCTTTAATTATACTATGCTATGAAGAGTTAATTGTAGATGCTCCAGGAGTTTATTTTGGGATATTAATCATTGATGACTTATTTTAAGCCTATAAATGTTATTTCTTATGTGATGTTTTCAAAGTATTTTGTTAAACTTTATTTTCCCATATTGAAGATTCCTATATTACCGAATATTTAAGTTACTGCATAGGGTTTGGTACGATCCTAGGCATGATTTGTATATTTATAAATAGGTTTTATAAGCATGGGTAACCTTATGTCTCCTTATATTTTAGGACTTTCATGTCTCTAAAGTTGGGATATGACAAATTCTCAATGTACGTTCGATCGAAATTTGCAAGTGTAAATCCAAAACTTTTCAATTTCAATTATTATTGTGTTATATTTATTAGATGTTATTAGTAATTGTTAATTTGATGATTTGGATTACTTGTGGAGATGATTATTGTGAAGTAGTGGAGTTAGAAACCAGGAGGGGTCATAAAGGTGTATTTTAATGTGAGTTGATGTTTTAGACATCCTTATAGTCATCGATTGTCACACACCACGAGGAGAGCTAATTAGAATTCGTCAATTCTGTAAGTTATATAGCCAAATTTAATATTCCATTCTTTTATTTAATTAAAGTTACACTTGCATACATGCATTGATTGTGTGTATAATATATATATATATATATATATATATATATATATATATATATATATATATATATATATATATATATATATATATATATATATATATATATATATATATATAGGAAAGTGGATCTATGTATGATGATAGATGAGCTATGACTAGTGTATGACGGTTGCTGGCTTGCTCATCGCTTATACACTGCTGCTAGTTAGGTAACACTGTTGGGATGGTTGTGACCCTTATAATGGATTAAGAGAATGTATTAGACTCAGAGAGCCAGGATAGGGGATTGACTCCAAAGATTGAGGATTAGTGTGGTACTGTGGACTATGTTCCGTTCTTGTATGATTTTGTGATTTGTTGTCTATTTGGCATAATGCATTAGCATTATGATCATTGAGTGGTATATTGTATTAAAGTCTGTATACCTCATTGAGTTGAATGTTCAATCCTATTCAAATTATTTTTCAGGTTGTGAAATAAGCTCATCAAGAAATTGTAAATTGAGTAAACTGTCTTTTTTTTTCGGCAGTATTTTGTATTTAAGTACTGAATTATGTAAATAACAGTTGTATATCTGTATTATTATTTTAGAACTCTGTAATGTTACATATGAAATCTGCATTTTATTTTATTGTCCGTTATTGTATATGCATTCTAAGTTGAGAATGGTTTGTTAAGCAGAATCCAATAATATGTTAATTGATATTTTTCAGATGATTGAGTTAATAACTCAGTATGACGTCGATTTAAATGTTATTGATTTAGATTTACTTAACTTATTGGCCCATTGCCCTATTATGTGTTGAATTGTCATTTAGTGTGATGTCAGGCTTACTACAGGCACTAGTAGCTATGTGCATTACTCGTGTCCTAGTGCAGGTCATGTGCCCTCAGGTTCTAGGCGTGACAAAGATGGTATCATGAATAGTATTTAATATCTTGGCATCTGTATATGAATGTTCATTTATGTTGATATTGCATATTAGTTGTGAATATTGGATGGAAGTGGGATGATACATGTCACATCCTAATTTCAGAGATATGATGGTCCTAAAACATGAGGAGACATAAGGTCACCCACACTCGCAGAACCCACTCATACATATGCAAAAATTGCCTAGGATTGTACCAAACCTCATACATTAACTTAATAAAACCTTTTATAAAGGAAAAACCTTAAGTTGTGGAAGCTAAAAATATACTTTAATGCAATCCATAGGAAAATAATAATAAGACTCTAATAAAGTCACCAACATAATATTCTAAAATAATGTTCCCATAATAACTCCGGAGTGTCTAAGAACTCATTATAGTATGGTATTATTATAACATTGACAAGGAAATTTCCCAAGCAAAGTAGGTAGCTTGAGCGATCACCTTGCCTCCTCATAATGCTGACCTAGAACCACATAAGGAAAAAGGGGTAAGATAGATGATCTCAATGAGTAAACAATATAGCTTATGCAATAACATATATTCCTTAGAAAGGACCTATAACTTATAATATAAACTTCATGATTAGCATAAATTATACTTATTACTTATGAGTGAAGACTCTTGCTCAATTCACTCGAATTTACTTATAAGTGAAGACTCTTACTTAATTCACTCGTGAGTGAAGACTCTTGCTCAATTCACTCATGAGTGAAAATTCTTGCTCAATTCACTCGAATTTACTTATGAGTGAAGACTCTTACTCGATTCACTCATATATATAGAAGACATGACAAGAGATAAGATAAGATAAGATTGTGATTCTAGAAAGAAAGTAAGGTAAGGTACAATTACAAAAGGTTTTTCATATCATTGAATAAACATTATTGGTTTTAGACCAATTGTCCTTTGGCAACCCAAGCTTAACAAAGAAATCACATAATTATAATTGAAGGTAGGAAAAGACTTGGGTTTCAAGAGTATCAAAGGTTCCTATAACATAATCATGATAGCTTATACTTGTAAAAATAATGTAATGTTTCCTCACCTGATGGTTCCTTCGCTCCTAGTACTTATAGCCCTTGAACCTCTAGAACTCCTCAAGCTCTAACATAATATTTAATTCAATACTTAGTATATATTTAATCATCATGCTATCCTATCCCATACCTACCCCATGCATATATAACATTCACATACACTTAGAGTTGCACATAGATGTGTACTCATCACTTGCATATAACATGTTGACTTTAAAAGTCTTGCCCATTTAGCCTTCCTAGGCTTACATGAAAACACATTATAAATCATGTCAATACTTTTCTCATTATAAATCATACCAATGCTTTTCTCAAGTCAAGCACAATGTCATGATCTTAATATCAATTGACTTTAACAATCATTTTAGTACACTTAACACTTCCATACATGTCAACTTATCAATAGCCTTTTAAGTGTCATGCCTATTTCTTATGCCCAATTTATTCAATTAATCTCCTCATCAATTTAAGATCATAAATTCATTATTGACTCATCATAAAGCCTATTTCCATATTACCTAATCACATTCACATTGCAATCACAACATAAGGTTAAGATACCTTAAGTATACTAAATTGTCCCTAGCCTTGTCTAGAGTCATTCCTTCAACCAACATGCAATTTAACCATTTATCATTTATTCATACGTGCCAATAATCATTATAATACATTACATAAAAATTATAGACATTGGGATAAGAATCCCAATGTAGGCCGAATGCCCCATAAAAGAGAAAACCTGAATTTTCTTATTTTTCGCACATTTCATCTATTATAGTAATATGTTAAAATATGGTTTGAACCAAGATTTTTCATGTAATCAAAATAAAAATCATTTTAGAATATAAACATGTAGGAATCAACACCTATATAGAATCATATGCATGAAAATTTTTCAACTTTTAGGTATTAGGTGAAAACCATGAACCTTTCTTATTTTCGGTATTAGGTGAAAACCATGAACCTTTCTTATTTTTGGTACTTTCTGGTCATTATAGTAATATGTAAACACATGATTTAAACCATTATTTTTCATCCAAACTTAACAAAAATTAGTTTAGAACATGAATATATAAGATTGGCAGCCATTGACATTTCTTATGCATGAAAATTCCAAGTTTTAAGTTCTATGCATGAAAATTCCTTGTTTTCTGAAACTTTTCGATCATTACAGTAATATCAGTAATATGTAGAAATATGATTTAATTTGATGTTTTTCATCTAAACACATAAAAGAGAAAACCTGAATTTTCTTATTTTTCACACATTTCATCTATTATAGTAATATGTTAAAATATGGTTTGAACCAAGATTTTTCATGTAATCAAAATAAAAATCATTTTAGAACATAAACATGTAGGAATCAACACCCATATAGAATCATATGCATGAAAATTTTTGAACTTTTAGGTATTAGGTGAAAACCATGAACCTTTCTTATTTTCGGTATTAGGTGAAAACCATAAACCTTTCTTATTTTTGGTACTTTCTGGTCATTACAGTAATATGTAAACACATGATTTAAACCATTATTTTTCATCCAAACTTAACAAAAATTAGTTTAGAACATGAATATATAAGATTGGCAGCCATAGACATTTCTTATGCATGAAAATTCCAAGTTTTAAGTTCTATGCATGAAAATTCCTTGTTTTCTGAAACTTTTCGATCATTACAGTAATATGTAGAAATATGATTTAATTTGATATTTTTCATCTAAACACATAAAAAATCCATTTAGAATACAACAATACAAAAATACCTCCCCCCCCCCCTTTTGTGTTTATGCAAGAAAATTCCAACTTTCAGTTTTGGGATTCACCTTTGGAGGATTCGCGTAGAGAGGTTGGTGTTTTCAGTAGAAAAATTGATTTCTCTCTCAAGAAATCACCTTGGCTAAAATTAATAAATAAAAATCAGTAAATACTCAGTTCAAAATACTTTTCTCATGGTTATTTTCATAAAAATCAAATAGCAAATTGAAAGGAGAGAAAAACTTACAAAACGGTCGCGAAATCGTAAAGTTTGAAGGTATTTTGTGAATTTCGGTAGAGAGAATAATTTTGAGAGAATTTCTCTGCCAAAATAATTAAATAACATAATGGTGGCTGATAGAATGAAGGGTTGGCCAAAATTCCCTTTAAATATTTAGGGCTTTGGATAATTTCGAAGTTTACCCTTAATGAGCTACTTTATGAGTGTTTTGGTGTAGTGAGCTTTTGGGTATTTCAACTTTTTATTTAATTTTAGGGCTGATTATAGGTAATTAAAAATAGAATATTTTTCTTATTATTTTCATTAAAATCCCCCCAAAATATTTATTTAAAAATTATTTTAAAAATACTCATAAAATTATTTTATGCTTAAAAATTACCTTTTTGCGTGAAAATTCATTTTATGTAAAATAAATTATTTTATGCTAATGCACTTATATAAATCATTTATTTCACAATGATAATTCATATTATACATACTAAAATTAATTTAACATGCCACATACTCATCAATCACATAGCACATAAATTCCCATAAAAGCACACACTTAGCCTTAATAGTTCTAAGTTAAGCAAATTGTCACAAAAAATCCTAGAGTAGGTGTGGGTTGTTACAATATAGTACCACTTAGGAAAGTGGATCTGTGTATTATGATGTTACAATGATAGATGAGCTATGACTGAAGTATGATGACTATTGGCTTGCTCATCGCCTATGCACTGCTGCTAGTCGAGTCAGCACAGTTGGGATGGCTGCAACTCTTATAATGGATTAAGATAATGTATTAGATATAGAGAGCTAGGATAAGGGGATCGACCCCACAGATTGAGGATTAGTGTGGTATTTTGGACTATGTTTCATCCTTGTATGATTTTGTGATTTGTCTGTCTGTTTGGCATAATGCATTAGCATTATCATTGTTTAGTGGTATATTGTCTTAGATTTTATATAGCTCATTGAGTCAAATGTTCATTCCTATTCAAATTATTTTTCAAGTTATGGAATGAGCTCGTGAAGAAATTATAAATTGAGTTAAACTGTCATTTTTCTTTCGACAGTATTCTATATTCAAAGCCTAAATTATGTAAATAACTATTGTATATTTGTATTATTATGTTAGAACTCTGCAATGTTACATATAAAATCTATATTTTATTTTATTGTCAGTTATTATATATGTATTTTGAGTTGAGAATGGTTTGTTAAGCAAAATCCAATAATATATTAATTGATATTTTTGAGATGATTGAGTTAATAGCCCAATATGGCGTTGATTTAAAATGTTATTGATTTGGATATGTTTAACATGTGGGCCCATGGTCCTATTATGTGGTGGATTGTTGTTTTGTGTGATGTTAGGCTTACTACGGGTACTGTAGCCACGCATATTACCCATGTCCTTATACTGGTCATGTGTCCTCAGATTTGGGGCATGACTTATGTTAAGGAAGCAAGGAAACTAGTGCAAAAGAAAGGGAAAAAAAATGTAATTAGTTGTTTTCAAGTAGAATTAAGATTAACATGATAAAAATTTTAATTCTACCTCTATTTTAGCTTTAGATATAATTGATATAAAACATAAAAATAAAGTAATAAATGATTATAGATTAGTGATAATTTTCATAATGCAAAAATTATACTGTGAAGTCAAATTAAAATTACTCATAATCTTTCATAATAATCTGTCATCCTAAATATGTTTTTATTTTAATTAAAATATTATTATTATTAATAAATGAAAAATCTCAATGATTAATAATTAAAATTATTAAATTATTAAATATTAATAATAACTAATTATGGTTAGGTAGTTTAATATAATTAAAACTAATTGTGCTTAAAAGATAATTAATTTTTCCATTTATTTTAAAAAAATGTGAAACTTAGATGAACATTAAAAACTAAAAATTATGCTAACAAATTTGTTAAATTTTAATAAATGATAGACATGTGTTTTTTTTTTTTTTTAAATAAACAATGATAGATATATTTGTATAAAATATTTCCTAGCAAAGCATTTACATTTAAAATTTTTTTGATGAATTATGGTTTTATCAGGTAAATATTTTGTAAAATATTATATTTTTATATCGTGATATGAGTTTGTGATTAGTTTCGTATGTTCCTTATGTATTTAAAAAGTTGTATGAAATGCAAGTACAATCAAATATGAAAATTTATCATATCAAGAGTATAATTAAAAAAAAAAAAAAGATGGAACTATAAGTATGTTATAGAAGTAATGAAACAAATGAAAAATAATAATTGGACAAATTTTTTAGGTGTTATAGTTTATGTTAAACTAATTTTTTGTCACAAGGAAAGAAAATAATGAAGAAAAAGATAACAATTATGACAAGAAGGTAATAAAATTATTTTTTTTTATTTACTTATGCTTTTATTAATTCTTTTTAAAATATATATATTGATTTTTATTTTATTTTCCAAATTATAGATTAGAAAATTTATTTTTGGTTCTATGGGAAGATGCAAAAGAAAATGAAGGTGCTCCAATTGAAAATTCATTTAACAATAATGATCAAAATCTTACTATTGCATTATCAAATGTCAAAGTTTCTATTTATAATGGTATTTTTTTCTCATAAAAAATCAATTTGTTTATGATTCTATAAACACTTAACTAGTAATTTTTTTTTTTACTATAAATGACCATTAACTATTAATATTAAAGATTAGTACTATTTAAATTGTTTGTATTTGTGTACTAAGAACGAGGATTGAATTGGTGAGAAATTAAAATTTAGATAGAAGGAGATAGGAAAAGAGAATAGATACAAGTAATTTTATAGTAATTGAGGTGTTAACAAACCCTATGTCCACTCCCTAATCTCAGTTGGGTATTCTACTACTACTAGGTAATTACAATGGAGTTTCAAGCCTACTCCAAACTTTACAATGTGTTTTAATGGCTAACACACAACCTTCATAAGTGTTTTCCTTGTACTCACACTTAAACCTATATAAGAGTTTTCTATTAGCTCATTCTCAACCCAATATAATGTGTTTTGAAGGCTAACACTCAACCTTTTTAAGCAATCAATGATATTGCAATAAACAAATAATTACAATTGAAAGGTCAAGACTTTGAGAAATAAATTTGCAAGAGTTATGACTTAAATGAAGGTTGTTGGATGTTTATGAGGATCTTTAGAGGGGGTATTTATACTTCCTCCCTTCAAATTCCTGTTATAAATAGTATGGGAAAGAAATCTTCATAACAGCCATAAAATCATGTATTAAATGCTTTGTTAGAGCAATATCACGATCGCTAAGCCTTTTTTGCAGCTGCGACACAATTTTCATTATCGAGATGGAATTTTCATAGCCATGATGTTTAGAAATCTCAATAGCTAGTTGACAAGTGGCTTCTTCTTATTGGTGTCTTAGCTATCCATTGCAGTCATTAGCTTCTATATAAAAGTCACGATCGTGACTCCCCATTAGCAGTCGCAAATCCATATTTGTGCCCTTGATCGCAGTCGCTCTTGAGGTCGTGATTCTCTTTGTTTCTTCAGGTAGAAAATTGAAGATGTTGGCCTTTGAAAGTCTTAGTCATGATAGAGTTGTCGTGGTTGTGATTTAAGAGTCATGGTCATGATTCTAGCATAATGGTTGCAACTCAGAGGCCAAGTTCATGACTTTGAGAGATTCTTTGAATCATTGAAATTCCAACCTATCAAGTACATTTAATCTACAAAATAGATACTCAACATACATATTAGATAGCTTTAATTTGATTGACAAGACCAAAATAAAGATTGACTAAGTTTTAAAACAATTTAGGTCAATAATCTCCTCCTTTTTCATTTTGACAATCAAATTTAACTTAAATATAAAATAACTTTCAATTCATTAAAATTGAGAATGCTCCCCCTCAATTTATGCAATTCATAACAAGTAAAAAGCATGAAGTATGATAACAAATAAAATTAAGAATGCTCCCCCTTAATCAATTATTAAATGAAATTAATTTTATTTTATTGTCTATTTAAGTTCTTTTCTATATATCTCCCCCATTGGTAAGATCAAAAAGAAGTCAAAGAATTAAATAAAAATAAAGCATAGAAGATCAAAGGACATAGAATATATAATTTCATTCATTAAAGATATCAAAGTACTTTATTGAGAGAAAATGCTAAAAGGAATGAATGCACAAAAAAAATTAAATATTTTAAAAAGAAAAAACAAAAGAATGAGGAAGTCCTAAAGAAGGATCTACAAAGCATTTCCTTCATCTCTTTGCTCCTCTTCTTCTTCATGGGGGGCCCTCCTCTTATGACTTTTCTTCATCTTCACTAAACTTACATTCTTATAAATTGCATTGAGGAAGGCCCATGTGACCTTGATGTCAAAGATATCATGGTGAATGTGATCTAAGAGAGTGAGTCTCCTCAACTCTTTGTGAAGGAGTCTATTGGTTTCATCTTGAGGTTGAGGTGGAGATACTATGGGTTCTACTTATGTTTCCTCTTCCCTTGCTTGACTAGCCTCACCTATCACCACCCTTGGCCTCTTTCTTGCCTTTTCTAGAATCCCAACTTCTCTAAAAATATATTCATTTTTTTTCTTTTTCCCTCAATGCCTCGGCATTGATCATGTATTGAAAATCGATAAGTTGATTTTTTTATATGATTTTGGAGAAGAGCTTTATTGGGAGGAATAAGAACCCCAATATGTTTGGTAATGGTAGTGATATGAGAAGAGAAAAGAATGGCACGCTTTTTTTTATGGAGGAGAGATGAAGGAATTGAACAACAAGGAAATGAGCGATTTGAATGCTCTTTCCTTTCACATGTCCATATAGAAAGAATAGGTCTTTTTGGAAGAATTTTTTATTGTCGTCCCCTCTATCATTGATCGAGAAGGTGATAATTCTATGAAGGACCTAAATATAAAGGGTTTTGATGTGTTTGGCTAGGGAGGATTTTGGGTCAACTTTGGGTTCAGTGGAGATTTCATTCCAAAAGGGGTTTATTTCAATGACAAAATCATTAGAAGTGTAGGCTCCTTCAATTTGAAGGCTAAAGATATTTGCAAGATCTTTGAGGGAAAGTTCACAAAGCATACCAAAGAATCAAAGTCAATTGTGCAATGTCCACAAGTTGGGTGTAGCTTTCTATGAACAATAAGGATGGCGAAAAATTCTGATATGAACTTTCTTTTCCTTCCTAAAACTTATTCTTGAGGGCATTAATGAATAAGAAATTGAAGAGAAAAGAAAGATTATAGAGATTTAAAAGGAGAAGGTGAGAGGAGAGTTAGAGAGAGATAATAATTCAAGTAGGAAAGAATTTGAGTGTAAGAAAACAATTAGCCCTGATAGTGTGGGGTATTTATAGCATCGAAAAATGACTAGTATTGAATTAAATTCAGATTTTTCAGTTATAAAACAACTAGTTTTTTAATTGCTGTCAGACACGAAGTCACGATTGCAACTGCCTGGTCATGACTATGATTTTTCAAAATTCAAAAATCGCATTTGCTATTTAATAGTTGCAAGTGAGACTTTGAGGGTTGAGCAGCAATAGCTAAAAAATTATATATGATGATCGCGAAATCAATATAGCGACCTTGAGTTTTAAAAGTTAGAAATTTTTGAAAAGATTTTGAAAGAAATTATATGTGATGCAATTGGCATTATAACTCAAGATTAAAATAAATGCAATTATACATTTTATGTACTAAGATAACAACTAATTATAGAAAGGAAATTCAAGCAATTATATCAAAGATACCAAAAATCAACTATAAAGCAACCAACATGCAACCAAAGTATGTAAAGTTAAATAATTAAATCAATTCGAATTAAGAGTCACCTCAATTCAAGATTAAATAAAAGAGTAAAATGTTAAATATAAGTGTCATAAAAACATAAAATAAATGAAATCTTGATGCAAATGAAAATGTTCCTATAATTTTGAAAATCTATAGCAATGAGCTCCCATCAAGCATGCCAATTTCCCTTTTTATGAAATTTAATCTTTATTCATTTAAGGGTTTTGTAAAAATATCAGCAAGTTGGTTTGTTATATCAATAAATTCTAATACAAGATCACCATTTTGCACATAATCTCTCAAATCATGATGCCTAATATCTATATGCTTACTCCTAGAATATTGGATGGGGTTTTTGGAAAGATTTATGGAACTTGTGTTGTCACATTTAATGGGAATGTAATCAATCACTTGACCATAATCATTGAGTTGTTGTCTCATTCAAAGAACTTGAGTGTAACAATAGCTCATTGCCACATATTCTATTTCGGCAGTGGACAAGGCAACTGAAACTTGTTTGTTGCTAAACCATAAAACTAAATATTCACCAAGAAAATGACAAGTTTAGGTAGTGCTTTTCTATCAAGCAAACTGCTGACATAATCCACATCCGAAAATCCAATTATGTTAAAAGATGTGTTTCTAGGATAGCATAACCCTAAATACAATATGCCATGTAAATATTTTAAAATTCTTTTAATAGCATGCAAATGATATTCTTTGGGACAAGATTGAAAATATGCACATAAACAAAAACTATACATTATGTCGGGTTTAGATGTTATAAGGTAGAGAAGAGAACCAATCATACCTTTATACTTCTTCTCATCTATAGGCTTACCCTTTTCATCCTTGTCAAGCTTAGTTGATGTGCTCATTGGTGCCTTGCTACTTTTGCAATCATCCATTCCAAACTTCTTAAGAAGTTCCTTTGTGTACTTGCATTGGTTAATGAAAATCCCATCCTTGTATTGTTTGATTGGTAGTCCTAATAAGAACTTGAGCTCACCCATTATGCTTATCTCAAATTTCCTAGTTATACGCTTAGCAAACTCTTTACAAAGATGTTCATTAGTGGCACCAAATACAATATCATTAACATAAATTTGAACAATTAAAGTGTCATTTTTGTGCCTTTTTTATAAAAAGTGTTGTGTCAACCTTGCCTTTAGTGAACTCATTTTTCAAAAGAAATGAACTAAGCCTTTTATACTAAGCTCTAAAAGCTTGTTTCAAACCATATAAGGCCTTTATTAATTTAAAGACATGATTAGAAAGTTCATGAAGTTCAAAACTAGGGGGTTACTTAACATAAACTTCCTGCTCAATAAATCCATTTAAAAACACACTTTTAACATCCATTTGAAAAAGTTTGAAATCCATACGATATGCATATGCAAGTAAGATGTTAATAGCCTCCAATCTTGCTACTGGAGCATAAGTTTCATCATAATGTGAGGCTTCACCCAAACACCAGCCTGATCTGCTAAAGGGAATCAAAAATACTCATTAAGAGAAACATCACGATCAGAACTCATTATAAGTTCAGAAAATTATATTTTGTAAATTGTAATTTGTAAAAGGAGTCACCACTTTAATTTTGTTTATTTTAGTTGGAAAAAATAAAAGAAAAAATCCAATTTGATTGGCTCCAAAATTATCTCATTTATCCTAAGGCAAAGCACTAGTCATCAAATGACCAAAGAGGGCTCGGGGACTAGGTTTTAGTTAAAATAATACATTAGTTTGACCTAAATACAAAATAGCTTTTGTAAAAATGAAGATTTTATGCATGTATGAATAGATATAACATGATGCATGAAATAGATATTACTTGTGCAATGCATGGCAAATATGAGATAATGACAATTACAAAATGTGAAAAATAAAGAAAAACTACTTAAAACTATTACAAGTCAAAATGTCAAAATCAAGAGATCTTTTCTCTAGCCCTTACAGGTTCTAAGAAAAGCACACATTCCCCAAATATAATATAGACAACTAAAGTAAGAAAAAGTAGTAAAACAATTATAACAGAACTAAAGTTTTGACTTTTTTTTAAGAAAAACAATTTCAACCCTAAATTATGTGAAGAAGGTGATAGAGAGAATAAGTTGTTAATTTTAACGGAGTTGATGCCTTAGAGATGGCACGCCTGTGTATCCTTTTGAATGGAAATCAAACCCCAAGCAGTTCTTCCTTATTGCGAATGAGGGGTTTTAAGTCATTCTCTCTGTTATCATGTTTTGATTGATTTTGAGAGTTTAGGGAATTGTTAATTAGGTTAGATTTTAATTAACAAAAATTATATCTTTTCATATTTAGATCTTGAAATTTGAATTGAAAAGAAAAAGGAAAGAACTTTTACCTTTGGCTTTCTGCTATGAGGAATGTAGGGCATGAGCCTATCACTAGATTTAAGTTTCACCTTGATTTGAGGATACACGAGCAATCCCTTTGAAAGAAAGACTCTTGAATAGCACAAATGTAATAACCCAAACTCACCCTAGGAGTTTTCATGACTAATTTGTTTGACTTAGAACTATTAAGGCTAAGTCTATACTTTTATGGGAATTTATGTGCTATGTGATTGATGAGTATGTAGCATGTTAGATTAATTCTAATATGCATAATATGAGTTATTATTGTGAAATAGATGATTTATATGAAGTGCATTAGCATAAAATAATTTATTTTATATAAAATGAATTTTCATGTAAAAGGCCAATTTTTAAGCATAAAATAATTTTATAAGTATTTTTAAAAAAATTTTAAATAAATATCTTAGGGGGAAATTATAATGGAAATAATAAGGAAAAATATTTTTATTTTAATTACTTATAATCAGCCCTAAAATTAATTAAAAATCCCAAATATCCAAAAGCCCACTACATTAAAACACTCCTAACCTAGCTCATTAAGGGTAATCTTGGACATTGCCCAAAATCCTACATATATATTATGAATTTCGGCCAGCCCTTTACTCCAGCAGCCACCATTCTATTATTCCATTATTTTGGCATAAAAATTCTCTCAAAATTATTCTTTCTACCGAAATTCACAAAATGCCTTCGAACTTTGCAATTTTGTGGTCGTTTTGTAAGTTTTTTCTTTCCTTTCAATTTGCTATTTGATTTTTATGAAACCAATCATTGGAAAATAATTTTGAAATAAATCCTACAACCCAAAATTGAAATTTTTAAGCATAAACTCAATAAAGGGGGGGGGGGGGGGGGAGGGGGGGTGTTGGGGTTTGATTTCTACATTATTGTATTATAAATTGATTTTTGATGTGTTAAGATGAAAAATATTGAATTAAATCAAATTTCTGTATATTACTGTAATGACGGAAAAGTTTCAAAAAAGAAGGAAATTCAAGGTTTTCATTCTAGAACTTAAAAGTTAGAAAATTTTATGATTACATATGTATGTAGCTGCTGATTTGTGTATGATGGAGTTCTAAACTGATATTTTTTTTTTTTGTATGGATGGAAAATAATGATTAAATCATGTGTTTACATATTACTGTAATGAACAAAAAGTGCAGAAAGCTAGAAAACTCATGATTTTCCCTCAAAATCCTAAACTTGGAATTTTCATGCATAAGTATGGTCTATGGCTGTTGATTTGTACATATTCATGTTTTAAACTGATTTTTGTTATGATTGAATGAAAAATAATGGTTTAAAACACTTGTTTATGTATTACTGTAATGACTGGAAAGTACCAAAAATAAGAAAACGCATGGTCTTACATCTTAAAACCAAAAATTGGAATTTTTATGTATATGTTGTACCTATTGCTACTGATTCCTATGGATTAATGTTCTAAAATGATTTTTATTATGTTTACATGAAAAATCTTGGTTCAAACCATATTTCTGCATGTTACTGTAATAGACAGAAAGTGCATAAAGTAAGAAAATTCAAGTTTTCTCCTTGGTGATGTGTTTGGCTTACATTGGGATTTTTATCCCAGTGTCTATAATTTTTATATGATGTATTTTGTTGATTATTGACATATATGTATGAATGATAAATGGTTAAATTGCATGTTGGTTGAAGGAATGACTCTAGACAAGGCTAGAGGCAATTTGGTATAATTCAGGTATCTTAACCTTATGTCGTGATTAGTATGTGAATGTGATTAGAAAATATGGAAGTAGGTTGTATGATGACTTGATAATGAATTAATGATCTTGTATTGGTGAAGAGATTGATTGAATGAATTGGTCATAAGAGATAAGCATGACACTTGAAAGGTTATTTGTTAAATTGATATATATGGAAGTGTTAAGTGTACTAAGATGATTGTTAAAGTGAATTGATACTAAGATAATGATATTGTGTTGACCTTAGAAAGGTATTGATATGAATTATAATGTGTTTTCATATGGGCCTAAAAAGACTAAGTGTACAAGACTTTTAAAGTAAACATGTTATGTGCAAGTGATGAGTGCACATCTATGTATAACTCTAAGTATATGTGAATGTTATATGTGCATGGGGTAGTTATGGGATAGGATAGCATGATGATTAAATAAATACTAAGTATTGAATTAAATATTATGATAGAGCTTGAGGAGTTTTAGAGGCTCAAGAGCAACGAGTACTAGGAGCAAAGGAACCACAAGGTGAATAAACGCTATGTTTCAAGTTACAAGTGTAAGCTATCATATTTTGTGAACCTTTGATATCTTGAAACCCAAGTTCACTTCATTTTAAATTTAATTATATGATTTCTTTGTTAAACTTGGGTTGCCAAAGGACAATTGGTCCAAAGCCATTATTGGTTGTTCAATGATATGAAAGATCCTTTATAGTTGTTGCCTTACCTTATTTTCTTTCTAGAATCACATTATTCTTTTATCTCTTGTTTAATAAGTTGAATTGCTATTACAAATATGCTACATGATATTGCTTTCATTAAGTGCTATTATTATAAATGATTACCATTAGCTCTAGCTATGGTACCTATAACCCTTTTTATGCAGAAGTCTTCATACCAATGCGAGTAATCATCAGCTATATGATCCTTGTACCAATGCAAGTAATCATCGGCTATGTGTTCAAGTGATTATAGCAATAGCCTTCACTCTATGTGTTTGAATGATTATGGCAGTAGCTTTCACTGTATGTGTTCGAGTGATTATGGCAGCCGCCTTCACTCTATATGATATGTGTTATAAGTGTGATTTCTGCGAACCTTTCCAAATTGCAAACTATGAATCATGAACTATAAATTATGAGCTATAAACCCTTTCTAAGGGATATGTGTTATTGTATAAGCCCTATTGTTTACTCATTGAGATCATTTATCTTACCCCTTCTTCCTTATGGTTCCAAGTGAGTATTATAAGGAGGCAAGGTGATCGCTCAAGCTACCTACTTCACTTGGGAAATTCCCTTATCAAATTTATAATAATACCATACTATGTTGAGTCCTTAGATGCACCAGAAGTTATTATGGGAACTTTATTTTGGAATATTATGTTGGTGACTTTATTTGGAGTCATATTATTATTTTCCTATGGATTTATATTAAAGTATATTTTTAACTTTTGCAACTTAAGGTTTTTCCTTTATAAAGTTTTTTTTTTTGAAGTTAATGCATGAGGTTTAGTACGATCCTAGGCAAGATTATTATATGCATGAGTGGGTTATATGGGTGTGGGTGACCTTATGTCTCCCTATGTTTTAGGACCGTCATGTCTTCGAAAATGGGATATGACAGCAAACTCTTCTTAGAGGGACTTGAATCACACCTTAGCTTGAGTACCATGAATTCCTTTTGAAAGGAAGAACTTAAATCACATATTTTCTTGATTAGGAGGCTTAAAGAGAGGGTTTGAGGTGATTATAAGGCTTATAAATATGGTTTTATATGATGAAAGAGATTTTAGAATGGGGTTTTATAGATTAGGAGGTTTAGAAAGAGGGTTTTGATGATTGAGAGGCTTAGAAATAAGGTTTAGACAGCTTTAAAAGGAGTATAGAAGTATGTAATTGTGTGTGGAAGTTGTTAGGAAGTGCAAGATATTTATAAGGAGAATCTGGGGGGCTTAAAATAATGAATTTTCAGTGTGGGATCAAGAAAAATGCACTACAACAACTGAATTAGGGGCTATGGCAGCCTATACCTACGGCAATTGTAGTGGCGGCTACCACAACTAGCTATAAGTTATCATAGCTAGCCCTCGGCTTACTCATCCTGTTTTTGAACCCGTTCTCATTCGTTTTCTATACGATTTAGGTCTAGTTTGATTCTATAGGTTCATAATTGAGTGCTAGTCATCTAAAGGTGCAAGTTTGAGGAAATTTATATTTTCAATAGGGCGCTGCCTCTCACCCCGCTAAGAGTGTTACCCTCTTGACCCTTAACAATTAACTGGCTAGCAAGAACATCGTACTGACTCTACATCGCACTGTAATACCTAAGGTTTCCCTAACCTACTAGAGTTAGTAATGGAGACATCATAATGTTTATGTATTATACCATTCAAGGCCTTCTTAACACATTGAGAACCCTAAGAACATCATAAGAAGTGAATTTAATGGATAATGTGACAATAAGTAAAGAAGATAATCAATTTTGATGAGCACTTTTATAATAAAATGAAAGTCAAACAGAGTTTGACTTAATGTGACTACATTAATAATTTATTTGAAATGTGAATCTAAAGTGCTAGTGAATGGGCATTAACATCTCCTAAGTCATTGAGAGATGATAATGGTGATATGAGGAGTTGATTTCAATTAATGTTATAATGGTATAATAGAAGTCAAACTTAGTTTGACCCAATGAGCCTTCATGATGTACATACCTAAACAATGCTACTAAAGGGCTAGTAAATAAGTATTAAAATGTGCATAGAATTTATATAGCAATGTCTAGAGTGTGTAGCAATACTAAAATGTAGAAATATGTATACTAAAGTAAAAGAAATGAAATAAAAAATTTGCTAAGTTACTAAGTTCGAAATGTACATATATGGATTTGTTAATGGGCTTTTAGACTCCAAAGGCCCAAACCCATTAAATGGCTAGCCCTTAAATGGATGAACACAAGCCTTAACTAGAGTTAAAAATAGCTAACCATGGTTAAAAGGGTGTAGGATAAGCTAGCCATAAAATTTGACTAAGAAGCCACTAAAAATTGACTAAGTCAATTCCTTAAGTAACTTGAATTCTATATATATTTTTACTTTTCCCATACCATATGATGAATATCTTTAACCTATATGAGATCCTAGCCATTCACTTGATTAAATCATAACCATTCATTTTGATTAGATCCTAACCATTAGATTTTTTTTTTTTTTTGTCCAGACTAACCATTGGATTAAGTGTGCAAAATCTTCCATATATAAACAAAAAGATGTGTAATTTTATTTATTTTTACAAAACCTATCACAAAAACACATCCTAATAGAGAAAGATACTCTGAATATCATGCCATCACCATGGAATTCAAAACTTCCCAAGGTAAGAGTTTATGCTCATCTCTTCCTTTATGTGTTCTAAACATAACTTTAGTGTTATAGTTACAAGAAACTTTCTTTTCTTTGATCTATTTGATTCATCCAAAAAGAAATATAACTAGGAATTATTTGATTTATATGTCCTTTAATTAAATATGAAATTTGGATTTGGGAACACAAAGTTTAAGAAGTGAAAATAAGCAAGAAAAGCATGAAGCTCACCTAAAGGAGCATAGACTAAAGTTTTGGCTACTTTAATGAAATTGTGAAGGAAGTGTTCTAAATTTTATTTGATTATATTTAAGGTTATTTGGGATGGAGAATAGTGGATTGGAAGTGTCAAATTGGATTATACAAGCTTATTTCAACACTTGAAATTTTAAAGACATAATTTAGAGTAAAAGAGAAAGTTTAAGATCTAATAATTGTTTTCCATGTTTCATTGATAATATAGGCTTTGTAACATGCTAATTTCATGATTCTATAATCAATTTAAAGATTGGATGAGGAATTAATAGTTTTTCCCAAATTCTAGGGTTTATGGAAAAATTGGAGATTTTAAGAATTGAACTTGAATTCATGAAATTGAAGGGGGAATTAAGTTTAAGAATAGTCTAACATTGTTTGTATAATGTTAATTTTGAAATTCAATTAATAGAAATGATTTTCCCCAAATTTAATGAATTAGGTTCATTTATGAAATTGGAAGGTGGAAGTAGAATTAATGCCATTGAATATTAGACATTGTTTAAATTGATTTTCCTAAAGTTGAAATGTGAAATTGAAAGGAAAGGAATTATTTTTCTTTAAGTGAATACTTTTAGCTATTTGAAAGATAATTAAGAGAAAGTGTTAAAATTAGTAACAAGTATATGTATAATACGTCTTGACCTTAAAAGTAACAAGTTAGTACTACAATGAACAAGTTAAGCTAAATTTAAATTAATGACATAACAAAGAAGTGATTAATGTGTAATCGAAATGCAAATATGTAGAATCTAAAGACAATGACAAGGATATTGTCTAAGAGTACAAGAAGCACCACTGGCATCAAAGATAAACATAAATAGGAATAAAGGAGTCCAAGGTGAGTACTTAATAATATGATATAATTATGCCTTATTGCTTACAACCATTGCTTGAATTACCATCCCTTGACATGTACTTGAAATGACATTTGATATGTGATTGCCTATTGATTGTTGAGCCCTTTAGAAATCCATATCGTCCTTATATGATATTTGACCATGATAAGCCTCTTACATTGATCTTATTTTATGTTCAGTGATGAGAATGATTAATATGCCAAACTATTTTCCATTGAATTCCTATTATAAACCCTGGATATGTCTTTCATTAATACGTATGAATAAGTAGAAATCCTCTCTAATATGCAGGAAATTACTATTAGGAGGGTGAGAGTACCCAACCTCTATTAGGAGGGAAGACCTAACCTTAAGACCTGATAAGTCTTAAGTAATGTGAGACATATGACTGAGAAAAGCTTAGGCCGCCACTTTTTAATTTATATGTGTGGGAAGCATTCAGCTCTTAAGAAATTACTATTTCTGCTAAAAATATTATTTCTATCTTAAATGAGAAATTAATCTATAAGGACAATTTTATTTAACATTACTCTACTGCCATAATGAGCCATCTTGATAACAATCCTTATACTCCCAATATATTATATTATTATATATTCACTAAGCTTCATCTCATTCCTTAGTTGTCTAAATTTTTCAGGTATGATTAATGAGTCAGCAAGGTAAATTCCAAGCCCTATCAAATATTACACATTAATGACATAATTAATGTGTAATTGAAATGCAAATGTGTAGAATCTAAAGACAAAGACAAGGACAAGGATATTATCCAAGAGTGCAAGGAGCATTACTATCATCAAAGTTAAATGTAAATAGGAGCAAATAAGTCTAAGATGAGTACTTAATAATATAATATAATATGTGCCATATTCTATGAACCATTATTGATTTAAATATCCTTATTTGAATATCCAATTTCTTGATGAACTTGAATTGCCTATCAAATATTGTGGTATTTCTTCATGGCATTTGCCCATTATAAGTCGTTCCATATTGATTTCATTACGTGACCTTTGATGATAATTATTTTTGTGTTGGCATATCCTCCATTGAGTTCCCTATTGCGAATTTTATATCAACCTTTCTAATGATGCCAATTGATAAGCAGAAATACCCTTCTAATGTGGGGTAATACTTCGGACCATATGCACTTAATATAAGCCTGTAGGTAAGGCAAGTGTACCCAACATCTGTTAGGGGGGAACGCCTAACTATAAGACTTGATCAAATTTGTGTAATGTGATGCATATAAGTGAGCAAGGTTTAGGCTACCACTCTTTAATTTATATGTACGTGTGGGAAGCATTCTGCTTCTAAGAAATTACTATTTCTACTGAAGTTATTGTTTCTATCTTAAATGAGAAATTGATTCATAATAACAATTTTGATTAACATTGCTCCATTGTCACAATGAGCCCATCTTGATAATGATCCATATACTCACCTTATATTCTATTATTATGTACTCAATGAGCCTTGTCTCATTTCTTAGTAGCTTAATTTTTCAAGTCAAGTTGATGAGTGAGCAAGATAAATTCCAAGCCTTGTTCTTCCACTTAGAAATTATTTTGCTAAATTTGAGTGTATGAAGTTAAGTTATATGATGTCACAACCTATTTATTAAGCCATGATGGTCCTAAGGTATAGGGAGACATAAAGTCACCTAAACCAATAGAACCCCATTTAACTTATAATTCTTTACCATGTTGAACCTTATCCTAAGATTGGAACCTGATTATCTTTCCTTTTACCCATTGCTAGTTTATCATTTTACACATTACCAAATACTTACTTACTAATACCATTTATTGTCACATCCCAACCTTAGAGATATGACGGTCCTAGAACATGGGCAAACATAAGGTCACCCACGTCCGTAGAACCCACTTACATATATACAGATCATGCCTAAGATCTTACCAAACCACTTACAATAACTTGTTAACATTTAGATGAATACTTTAAATTGAGGAAGTCTAAAATAAATCATTACATATAAAATCCATAAGGAAAATAATATATATCAATAAGTATCAATCAACATTCCTAGAGCATCTAATGACAAGATACCATAAATTAGTATTATTGGTAACTTGGACAAGGAATTCCAAGTGAAGTAGAATGTTTGATCCATCACCTTGCCTCCTCACATTTGCTCACCTGGAACCACACAAGGAAAAAAAAGGGGTGAGATAGATTATCTCAATGAGTAAACGATAAGGCACATACATATCACATATTCCTTTGGAAAGGAAACACATAACTTATACACATAGTTCATGATTTATAATTCATGAATCAGGTTGCAATTTAGCAAGGGTTCAATTTGGCAAATTTGCAAAAATCACACTTATAACACATAGTGAGTGAAGGCTATTGCTCTATCACTCGAACACATGTGACCTAATACCAAATTCCAACTCCTATCATTTATAAGGCATGAAGCTGATTAGGCTCTATGGCTAGAACCGCCCCTTTCTAGCTGAGGTGGATACACTACCCCTATCCATCGGGTTAAGACCATGTGCACAGGTTTCGATGATTACCCGCATCGGCACGAGGATTCTGCATAAAGGGTAAAAGGTACCATAGCTAGAGCTAATGGTAATCACAATTAACAATATCACATAAGCCAATAATAACATGTATTCTAATAACAATAGTGGTTTAACTTTCAAACAAAAGATACAATGATAGTGTAGTTCTAGAAAGAATACAAGTTAGGGTGTTAATCACAAGAATTTCTCATTGGATAACAAAATAGTTTTGGACCAAATGTCCCATGGCAACCCAAGCTTGTCAAAGAATTCATATAATAATATTTTAGAATACAAAGAACTTGGGTTTCAAATATCACAAAGGCTCACATAGCATGATATCACAAAGGCTCATATAGCATGGTAACCTTATATCTCCCTAAGCTCTAGGACTATGACAGCTTAATAAGTGGTTCATGAGTCTACTCTAGAATTTATAAATCCTAATGGTTATAGGTTAAACCATGGAGCATGGGAATTCCTTCTTATCATTTAAAGTCTATCATTTAGTCTAGATCCATGCTATGCATAAAAATTTAACTCTTTTAGTTTGATGTATGGTATGTGCATAGCGATTATGGAAAAAAAGAAATAATAACGTGATATGACTGATATATATGACTGAGCTATATGCTATTGAAATGGGATGATAAGGATAAAACATGGATATAAGAAAATGATAATATATGTTCAAAATTGTATAAGTGAACATGTATATGTGTCTTAGTAGGAATAAATTTTCTATTATAATTAACTGTCAATTATCAATATGGTTTAGTGCAATTGATGTTTCAAAAAAAATGCACATAGTGTGAATAATGATGAAGGTATACTAAATTCCTTATGCCTATGATGTATATGCACAAAAACTATTAGCTAAATGCTATTAAGAGAAAACTTAATTGTGATTTATGAAAAGTTCATGCAATGTGAATGGAGACATGAATATGTTTACCCCCACATATGCTAAAATATGTGCAATGCTTAGGATCTGAGATATCCTAAGACGAGTTGTATAATGATAGTGAGAGGGGCTTAAGATAGTGAACACAAAACTTTAAAGCCTTTGAAATAGCTTCAATGGTCAAATTTATGCCCAAAAGTGTGTTGTGTTAGGTAAGCCTAGATAACGAGCTTCTATTTGATATAATATAAGCCCATAACTTATTCGTACCTGAAAGTTATGACCTTTAAAAATTGACTTGCACAAAAAAGATGATGTTTACTATCCATTAGAGATAAATTTTACTTTGTCTGAGATGAGGTGTGAAGCCTCGCCCAAGCACTAGCCTGATCCGCTAGAGGGAATCGAGATGCTCATTTGGGTTTAGACTCACGATAAAACCCTCGGGTTCAAATTGGTTGTTTTTGAAAATGATTTTAAAAGTGGCCACCCTAATTTATTTTTAAATGGAAAAATTAAAGGAAAAACCCGATTGTGACTCCCATTCATTAATTTTAGTTAATTAATTTACCCAAGGATAAAATCACCAGCCTCGAACCATATTGAGCTCAGAGACTAGGTTTTTGGTTAAATAATCATGATTTTGCTCTTAATTTTAATTTGACTTAAAAAATTCATTTCATGGATGACAAATATTATATGACATATCATGATTAATGCATGAGCATGGTATGAGTGCAATGAGAAAATTAAAATTAAAAATCCATAAATTACATTAATTAAAAAGGGGAAAAGAGATTGATTAGGATTTAGATTTGAGGTTTAGATTTAGATTCTAAACGTACCTATGTACCCTATTGAATGGGGATCAAAATCCAAATAGTTTGATCAACAACTAAATGGAGGGGTTTAGGGGTTGATTTGATTGATTGACTTGATTTAGGTTTGTGAGTGAGAAGAAAAAGCTGATAACTTTGCTTTTAGAGAGCAGAGAGTTTTACCAGACTAAAGTTCTATTTTATTGAAACTATGTAATTGGATTGATTGGAGATTAATTAATTAATTAAAATGATTAATTATCTAATTATTATGATAAAATGGATGGATGGATGGATTAATTAATTGAAAAGATAAATTAATTAATTTGGATAAGGGGTAGATTTGGAAAAAAAAAAGATTAATTTGATTTTGAAAAAAGTGATTAATTAATTAATTGAGTGATTATTTTTAATTTAAAAAATTTAGTTAATTAAAAAGATTAATTAAGTTGGTTAGGGTGAGATAATTAATTAATTAAAAAGATTAATTAATTAATTAGAGAGTGGTTGGAGGGAGAAGAAGAGAGGAGTTATAAGATAACTATCAACTATAACTCAAAGGGTATAGAGAAATGAGAAGTGGAGGGGGTATTTATAGGAAAAGTGGGTGTGAATAGTTTAAAAATTGAAAAAGTGAAAAACTAAAAGGATGAGGTTGAAAAGGGGACCACGGACATGGATTTGCATAGAGCGTGGTGCAAATCTATATCAGTGTATGCGAATCCACATCAGGTCTGCGCGAATCTACACCACACTGGCGTAGCAAGGTGCAGATCAGCATTAGGCTTATGCTGGTTGACCTTTTTTCTTTTTTTTTTTTTGTTCTTTTAGAGATTGGTTGGTCTGGGGTTTAAGAAATTTGGATGTCTTGTAACAATGTATGAAGGATAAAAAATTTTCTTTCGGGGGGCCTTACCTGCTAATTGGCTAGCAGGACCACCGTGATAGCCCCACATAGCGCACTAAACTTAGCATGTGCTAAGGTATGATTGGATGATGAAGATATAAAATTAAAGATTCATAGTTGCTCCCCTCATCATACTTATCTTTTCTGTAAGGTAATTCTGATGATAGTGAACCTAAAAAAGGGATGGTACAAGGAACCAAAGTGATGTCTAGCTCAGTGCTTAGACATATTTGGGTAAGAGACATGGTTGAAAAAAAAAGATGATAAAAAGAACCATAGGGATGTTTAAGCAATCATTCCTAAATATCAATAGGTGGAAAATATGGATGATAAATAGAAGCAAGAAAATGGACCAAAGGGATATCTAGACTGGTGGCTAGAAATTTTTGGGTGAATTGATGGATTTAGGTAAAAGATATGGAAAGTAGAACCATATAGATGTCTAGGTGATCGTTTCTAGACATTTATGGGTGAAATTGATGGATTTGGATAAAAGAGATGGAAAAAGAAATGACATTGATGGATTTGGATAAAAGAGATAGAAAAAAAAAAACTACATGGATGTATAGGTGACCATTTCTAGACACTTATAGATAGAAGAGGATTTTCAATAAGATAATTTAGTTAAAGGAGAGCCTCAATCTATGGCAAGTTGGCTCAAGAGATTCTGATAAGATTTTGGTAAAGGGAGAGCCTTGGCCTATGTCTAGTTGCCTCAACAAATTTTGAAAAGATTTCGATAGGAGAGCCTCGTCCTAGAATGAGTAAACTTGAGAGATTCCAATAAGATTTTGGTAAAGAAAGAGCCTTGGCCTATGGCTAGTCAGCTCAATAGATTATGAAAAGATTTTGGTAAAGGGAGAGCCTCGGCCTATAACGAGTTGGCTCAACAAATTCTAAAAAGATTTTGATAGAAGCAAAGCCTTGGCCTATGGTGAGTCATCTCAATAGATTCTGAAAAGATTTTGGTTGCATCAAAGAAACTTAGGCTTCTAAATTAAGGGGTCTAGCCTTTTGAAAGGCCTAAAGGAACTTTGCTAGGATTAAAGGGCTCTGGAAGTCACACTTCATCGATTAGATCTAAAAAGGTATCTTTTAGCTTTAAAAAGGCATTGGTCAGCTTTAGGAGGTATTAGTTAATTTTAAGGTGGTATTTGTTAGATTTAGTAGATGTCGATGAGGCTATTAGCTCAACTTATACTTGATGGTGCACAATTGTTGATAGTTGCATATACATGTATTTTTGTGCATAGATGTGCATATTCATGTATGCATGTTTTAGGATTCACAGACCTTTTGTTTAATTTCTATGCCATGAATGATTTGTGATGATGCCTGTAATGGATGATTGCATAGATGCAAGAGGGTGGATTCATGCATTTGCTTTATAAATGCAATTTTTTTTTCATGTGACTTTTTTATCTGCGAAGACATTTATTTGTGGACTGGAAAACTTGACAAGGTTGAGGAATTCAACTTAGGTTGCTATGGAATAGTTGCCATGGTGGCATTACGAGGAATTGAGTGGGTTGAGATTTTTTTGAGGGCTTAATTAAGGTTTTAAGATCTAGCTGCTAAAGAGGAGTTATGTCCCACCTTTGGGAAGTTCAATACTATGGCTTGGCTACAACTCGGAGGCAAATCTGGTGGTGCTAGAGTTTAAAGTTTGGCATTTTCTATATTTTTTAATAGTTTTTGGACTTGCCTTAGGATGTCATAAGCCAAATGATGATTGGTAATGGTTAAGTGAATTTGACCATTATGATTGAGAATTTCTATGATCCTAGTAACCAAGGAGATATGAGGTGGCGGAGACTTAAGATGATGGTCTTGGTTTTCTATTTGAAAGTCAAACATGGGTCCGTTGATTGGAGTGATGCTAGAGTGGTAGATGAAACAGAGGCATTTTATGGTTAGAGCTATATTGGTGGAGACACTGATGATTCTTGATTGCTTTGTTCGAGATTTAAAGAGATGAACTATCTTGCCAGTTATTCACTAGGTGAGAAAATTTTATCTATTTTTACCCTTTCTGTTAGGGATGCTTCGTGGGTGTCTATTTTAAGTTTTGGGTTATCTTAGAAGTGTGGCTGATGGATCATTTTTAGGTGGTGGCCCCAACTTTTCATTCTGCACATGTCTTATTGAGACTCAGTCAGAGATTGGATAGAATGGTTGCTTGCAACTTGCCCTTGGAGGACACATTTTTATCACTGCCAATGGTAAAGGATTAGATATCTTATGACTGAGAGCCATAGGTGTCGAGTGGTTTGCCTGTTGGGTTTGGTTTGAATGACCTTCCACTAAAGGGTGAAGGCCATGAGGCAAATGAGGTAGACTCAGGATATGCCCCTAATTTTCCTTTCTTAGAGTCTGCATGAATCACAACTTCCATTATTAGAGCTATCGGGGATGGTTGGCTGAGAGTTATTATGCTATTTGTTTTTTATTTTCAGTTAGGACCATAAAGGTGTATGATAAGTGGTTGATAAAGGTGGTTTGGCAAGGAGAGAGAGAGTACTAAGATGCCCTGCTAAAGGGAATAAAGGGTGATATAGCAAAAGAGGGAAAGACCATAGGAGGAGCCACTAGTAGCAAAAGGATTACAGCACAAATAGAAGGGGTGACTTGATCTTTGAAGGAGACTCGGGAATCCACTGGAAGCGTGACATCACAGGTTGCAGTAGTGACTCAAACTATGATAGCAGTTATAAAGGACACTGTGACTATAGTGAGACAAGATGACACTATAGTGGTGGTTCAAAGAAGGACTACTATAGTTAAAGAAAAAAGGGGTACTATAGTTTCTGAGCTGCAGAGGAGGATTTTTAGGAGTAGTTTTAGAACTATTGGTACTTAAGAAAGGGTCTTTGATATTTCTATGGTGAGTAGTTCTAATTTTATTGGTACCTCTATGTGAGGCCTCGCCTCAGCACCGGTCCGGTCTGCCAAGGGATCGAAATGCTCTTCGGGAGAAACTCCATGATTGGAACTCGCTGTGAGTTCAAAAAATTGATTTGTGTGATTTGACAGTTGTAAAGTGAGTCACCACTTTAATTTATTTATTTTAATTGGGAAAATTAAAGAAAACCCAACATGATTGACTCCAAAAATAATTTGATTTTATCCCAATGGAAAAATGCACCAATCCACGAGTGACCAAGGAGGGCTCGGAGATCAGGTTTTGGTAATTGCACACTTAAGAAAATTTTATTTTCTTTAGTTTGGCTAAAAATGCAAAATAACTCTTAAAAAGGAATTTTTGTGTATGCATGAACAGGAATATAATGATGAATGAAACAGATATATGTATATATATATGATGAGATGGAATGACAATAAATAAGCAAGATAAATCCTACTTAATTATTACAATATCAAAATAATCAAAATAGAGGGGATCATTCCTCTAGCCCTTATGGGTACTAGAAAAAGCACACATTCCCCAAGTAAACTAAAATAAAATCATAAACAAAAGATTAATACAAATAAATCAAAATAAAAAAGGAAAAGAATATTGATAAAAAGATTTTGGAGTTGATGCCCTTCAGAATGGCAGCCTGCATATCCTATCGAATAGGCATCAAACCCCACGCAGTTCTCCCTTCTTACGAAGGAGGGGTTTTAAAAATGTGTTGGTTTGCTTAATAACTTAATTTTGATTCTTAAATTAATAAGTTTTAGATCTTTTCAGTTTTAGACCTAAAGAGAATTCTAGATCTGAATTTAGAATTTTAAAATAAGAAAGGGATTATACCTTTGTTTTTCTTGGCTTTCGTACGAATGGAACTAGTTTTGCTCTGGATCTCAACTCCACCTTGAATTCAAAGGAAATTTGAAATCTGGACTTAGAAACAACAAGAATGTAAGTATAAGAAAAAATTTTGCTTTGAAATATGCCTTAACTGCTTTGAAAATTTCTTGAATGCTTTGGAATTCATTGGAAATCATCAAATGAGCTTGAAAATGTATTGGAATGCATTGGAAGTTATGCCAAATGAGGCTGGAGGAAGCTCTTATTTATAAAGCTGCCAGAGGAGGAGCCGGCGGTATGGACGGTGACGCCGGCTCATCACCGGCGACATGGGCGGCACGGCAGACGCGCCAGCTGTCCAGGTGGCACGGCAGACGACTGGCGGCATCAATTCGGTGCTACCTGTGGTGGCACACTAGGAGTGCCAATGGCACAAAATGCGTGCCGCCTAGGCAAATGTGCCTCCTAGACGACAGCATGCCACTTCGTGCAGTTTAACCTATTTTCATCATTTTCAGGCCCGTTTCAGTTCCGATTTGAGCTTGGTTTGATCCTATGGGTTCATGATTGAAAGATGGTCGACAGGAGGTGAAAGATTCAGGAAATTTATTTTTTCGACGGGGCGCTGCCCCCTTGACCCATGCCTGCTAACCGGCTAGCGGGACCGCCGTATGCGTAGCGCCCTATTCTTAGTAGGTGTCAAGCGGCAGCCGAATCAGGAGGTGTAAATTTAAGGGTTCACAGCTGCCCCTTCATTAGAATTGGCTTTAAGAAAAAGGCGATTCTGATGATAGTGAACCCTATGAAGAGATGCCATGTCAGACTTTGGCCTTATGCTCTTGCAACATCAAATTTTTGGCTTATATATTCTTTTACCATATCAGATTCTAGGCTGTACCATGTCAGATTCTGGGTTGTACCATGTCAGACTCTGGGCTTGTGATATCTGCTTGTGCTTATCATACATAAGGACATTCATGTTTTATGCAAACTGAACCTTATGAAGGATAAACATGGTCTAAAGATATAAACCTGTTGGGAGAGGGCCCATAGGATAAACGAGGTTTTGTCAATAGCTATTGGTTTGACCTTGGCGTCGGATGTGAGAATGTGATCTTTAATTGTTTGGAGATAAAGATGCTCTGGTGAATTTTAATCAAGGCTATCTGTTCTGCCTAGACTTTGAAAGATTTGGTGATTTGGTCCACCTAGGGAATTCAAATTGGTTTAGCAAGGCCATCTGTTTGGCCCTACTATTGAGGAGATTATGATCAAAGTTATCTGTTTGGCCTTATTGGTTGGAAAAGTTGGGATCAAAGCTATCTGTTTGGCTTTGGTGGTTGGGAGGATTATAGTCAAAGCTATCTGTTTGGCTTTGTTGGTTAGGAAAGTTGGTATCAAAGCTATCTATTTGGCTTTGGTGGTTGGGAAGATTATAGTCAAAGCTATCTGTTTGGCTTTGTTGGTTAGGAAAGTTGGGATCAAAGCTATCTATTTGGCTTTAGTGGTTAGGAGGATTATAGTCAAAGCTATTTGTTTGGCTTTATTGGTTGGAAAAGTTGGGATCAAAGCTATCTGTTTGGCCTTGATGTTAGGAGGAATAGAATCAAAGCTACTGTTCGGCTTTGATGTTAGAAAGGCAGGGATCAAAGCTACCTATTCAGCTTTGGTGTTAGAAGGATTGGGATCAAAGCTATATGTTCGGCTTTGCTGTTAGATTTAGAAAAGGTTATGTCTCTGAAAGATGAGGGATGTGGGAATTTTGATATGGGTGGCTCAACCCGGTTTGCCCATTGAAAGTTATGGTTAAGGATTAGTCCTTGTAGGGAAAGGTCTTGGCTAAGGAGAGTAGGTCTGGTGAAGGAAATCCATTTGAAAGGCTTAATCTGATTTTGCCTTAAAGGAGATCATAGGCTTCATAAATGAAGGCCTTTTGGGAGTGGGCTTCATTGTGAAGGCTTTTAAGAAGTGGGCTTCATGATGAAGGCTTTTGGATCTAAGCTTCATGGCGAAGGCTTTTTGGTAGTGGGCTTCATGTTGAAGGCTTTTTGGGAGTGGGCTTCATGGCGAAGGCTTTTTGGGAGCGGGCTTCATGGCTAAGGCTTTTTAGATTTAGGCTTCTTGGCGAAGGCTTTTTGGGAGTGGGCTTCATGGGGAAGGCTTTTTGGGAGTGGGCTATATGGTGAAGGCTTTTGGATTTAGGCTTTATGGTGAAGGCTTATATGCCTTTTAACAAAGGCTTCTTAGTTTGAAAGCAGGTTGAAACTTCTGGATTTGAGCTTCTTGATGAAGGCTTATGGTTTTGGGCTTTATGGCAAAGGCCTTTGGATTTAGGTTTCTTCATGAAGGCTTTTGGATCTGGGCCTCATGGTGAAGGCTTTTGGATTGGGCTTCTTGATAAAGGCTTTTGGATTTGAGCTTTTTATGAAGGCTTTTTGGATTTGAGCTTCTTGATGAAGGCTTTTGGGATTTGAGCTTCTTCATGAAGGCTTTTGGTTTAGGCTTCTTGATGAAGACTTTTGGATTTGGGCTTCTTCATAAAGGCTTTTAGGATTTGGGCTTTTTGATGAAGGCTTTTTGGATTTGAGCTTCTTCATGAAGGCTTTTGGTTTAGGCTTCTTGATGAAGGCTTTTGGGATTTGAGCTTCTTGATGAAGGGTTTTGGTTTAGGCTTCTTGATGAAGGCTTTTGGGATTTGGGCTTCTTGATAAAGGTTCTTTTTTGGAGAAATGCCTCGACTTCTAGTTTTGCCAAGGAAACTTGATTTAAAGATGATAAGCTTTGATAGACTTAGGAATTTTGGTTCTACTCATTTTGAGATTATGCTCAAGGAATGGATGGTATGTGGTATGATTTGCCAATGAGGCTTGGGATGGAATAATATGATTTCATAAAATTCGAGAATGATTTGAAGGTAGGCTGAAACTTCTGAAAAGAATCATAGAGGTTGTATGATTTTGCTTTTTGTAGCATGAATCATGGAAAAGAGCAAGTCAATCTTTTCTTGTTATTTGAGACTAAAGAGACTTTTGGAGTGATAGTTAATTGTAAATTGCTCTAGTTGAAAAAAAAAAAAGAGAGAGAGAGCCCTTAGGAATGGCTAAGGGGCTAATGGAAGAAGATAAATTAGGGATCATGCTTCCAAATGAGAGATAAGGATGTGATAGACTGGAGATATGTATGAGAGATTGTGCCTTAGCTCTTTAAGCTAAGCGACAAGATGGATTGAAAATAGATGATGACCTAGGAAGACATGGCCCCAATTGTAGGATAAGGGCATAGAAGATTGTATATCCTTTGAGAATAAACCTCTAGTTAGGAAGGATGACGGATTGATTAAAGATCATTTGACAACTTTAGACATAAGGGAAGATGATTTGGATGAGCTTCTCTCTCTCTCTCTCTCTCTCTCTCTCTCTCTCTCTCTCTCTCTCTCTCTCTTGCCTAAGCCGCCCTTTTTGGGTTTTCAGCTTAGCGAGCTTGCATTTAGGAGAAAACATTCCACCATGACTTGGGCTGATTCTTTGAGGAGTTCTGGCCTTTGAATTCTAGATTTTACAAAGGTCTTTTCTGAACTTGTTGCCTTTGTTGAGGTGCATTGTTTGATTACCTAATGTGTAATAGGTAATTCCATTTGATTGCTTCAACTATTTGACCTTCTTTGATTAGGTGCAATTGTTGATGGCACCTCATGTGCTAATAGTGGTGGATTTGACTATTTGTTCATTTCTCTTTTTTTTCCTCTTTTTTTTTTCTCTCTTTTTTTTTTTTGTGTTTTTCTTTTGTTTTTTCTCTTTTTTTTTTTTTTATGGCTCATCCATGCTAGACTAAACAAGGAAGACAAAAAGAAAATGTATATGCATTACTATAAAGGAAACTTTATTGCAAGATGACAGAAGAAACCGCTATGGTTGATGAAAATAAAGAAAAATAAGACGACAGACTCCGACTCAAATTTGGACTCAGGTTTAGACTTGGAATTCAATCTCAGACAGGTCAGATTAGCTGAACTTGAATTACTCCATGACATGCCTTCTAGGGCTGAGGTAAGGTAGGGTTGAGTTAGGACTAAATTCCTCATCACTGTTCAGGTTGGTGGTGGGGAATTCAGCTTGAAATGATTGACTTTGGATGCAATCTTCAACTTTTGATGCAGTTGCAACCAAAGCTCTAAAGGTGGGTAGATATTGTGTTAACAAGTGGGCTCTGTAGGCGGGAAGTAGATTCTTGACAATGATATCTACTTGTTCTTGCTCGGTTGGCCTGTTTACCATTTGAGCAGCTTTAGCCCTCCACCTTGTAAGGAACATGGAAAAGGACTCATCTGGAAGTTGCTTTGTGGTTTCTAAGTCCCTTCTTGTAATGTCTACTTTAGTATTGTAGTGGTACTGTTCCATAAATGCCTTGCAAATGTCCTCCGAAGTCTGTTTTTGGGTATCATCTAAGTTAATAAACCATCTTAGGGCAGGATCAGTAAGAGTTTGATGAAAGAGTTGAGCAAGGAGCTCGTTGTTGATACCAAAAGGATGCATTGCCCCCACGTACATTTTTAAATGGATCTTGGGGCAAGTAGTACCATCAAATCTATCCAAATTCGGCATCTTGAACTTTGGTGGAACTCTTGCATTGGGAAATAAGCTCAGGGAGCCTGTATCAACTAGGTTTTCTTTCTTCTTCAGATTCTTCATCATTTTTTCCATGTGCTTCACTTTTTCCATGAAGGCTTTGATTTCAAGGTTGACTTCCTTCCTTTGGAAAGGATCCACAAGTTGGGAAGTGAGAGTAGGGGTGAAATTTGGTGGTTGAACTATCATGGATTGATAGAGTGAGTTATTTCTGAGAAATTAAGGTGATGAAATAGGTAATGGTGGAATGATGTCGTTGTTTGCAGGTTCTTTGTCTTTGGATTCAACTCTGGAAGTGGATCCATAAACAGGATAAAAGGCGAGTTTCGGGTCAGCTTGGAATGGTTTTGGGTTAGTTGGGTTTTGAGCCAGGGAGGTCTATTCCAGTATGGTATGAACATCCTCCATGATAGCCCTCCTTTGGGCTTTGAGCATGTCTTGGAAAAGGGCTTCTTGCCTTTTCATCATAGTTTCCTGGTGTTCAGAGAGCTTGGCAAAAAGCTCGTCAAAAATTTCATCAGCTTTGGTAGCAATGATCTCACCTCCGGCAATAGACATCTTGTCAACCTTTGAAAAGGAAAAGGAACTAGGTTAGTATCCAGCTTTGGAAAAAAGGGTTATGGGGAGGTGTGACAAACCAAAAGATCTTAGGTTTAATGATAGTGGATGACAGTGTCTTATGGTTAGTTTGACTGTGTATGGGTAAAGATGAGGGTAGAGGAGTATGATGTTAGCTAGGTATGTATTTAGCTAAGGGAGCTAGGTCAGATTTTAGCTTTGGGTGGCTAGATCAGATTTTAGCTTTGAGTGGCTAGGTCAAAATTTAGCTTGGGGTGGCTAGGTCAGATTTTAGCTTTGAGTGGCTAGATCAGAATTTAGCCTTGGGTGATTAAGATTCTGATTTATGAATAGTTTACTATAGGCTTAAAATAGAGTGACCATGGGTTTTACGATTGGGTATGGATGTACCATAGATTTGGGTGTTGGGTGGACCATGGGTTTGGTGATAGTTAGATAATGGGTTACATTAAATCATGGGCTTAGATGGGCTATGGGCTTAGTAAGAGGTGAAACCTAGTCAGCATTTAGTTTGGGTAAGGACAAGAGTGACGCTAAGTCAGTATTTAGCTTTGGTAAGGATGGTTAAGGATAATGCTATATCAGTGTTTAGCTTGGGTAAGGACTATGAAAGATGAAAGCTAGATCAGTGTTTAGCTTGGGTAAGGGTTGTGAAAAATGAAAGCTAGGTTAGTATTTAGCTTCAGTAAGGATTATGAAAGATAAAGCTATGTCAGTGTTTAGCTTGGATAAGAATTATGGAAAAGGATGAGGGTACCATAAACGGGTTTATTTTTACCATGAGTTTGACATGGGTTTGGATAGGACTGGACTATAGGTTTTGGGTGAACCATGAGTTTTGGGCTTTGACCATGGATTTAGGTGGACCATGGGCTTTGAGTGTTGACCATGGGTTTAGGTGAACCATGGGTTTTGGGTTTTGACCATGGGTTGCGTTTTGGGTGTTGACCATGGGTTTAGGTGAACCATGGGTTTTAGGCTTTGACCATGGGTTTAGGTGGACCATGGGCTTTTGGGTTTTGACCATGGGTTTAGGTGGACTATAGGTTTTGGGTGTTGACCATAGGTTTAGGTGAACCATGGGTTTTAGACTTTGACCATGGGTTTAGGTGGACCATGAGTTTTGAGTGTGAAGGTGTTTGAATAGGTTTTTGACTCTTCACAAGGTTCAAGCTATGCATGCATGACTGAAAAAGTTTCATGATAATGATATACCAAGTTCAATATTATGGTGCATAAAATCCTAACGGAGGGTTTTATGAGTCATTACATAAAAGGGTTAGGGTGGTTTAAAGGGAACCCATCACACTAGAGATGCGATATACCTAACAACATGTGAGACAAGGAGCCTCGTGTAGGTCCAATGGTACATGCATACTCGTTACACCTCTAAAAGGATTAGAGGATACGTCATGGGCTGGATGATTTCACTATCAGCAAGCAGACCTAAGGAAGGTTGCCCACTCGATGTTACTGTATATCCTTTGTTTTCCTAGAAGCTAGGCTTTTGTGGACTAGGAGTCCGATGCAGTGATGCATGATAGAGTTATTTTGTATTTAAAGCCAAACTCGGTATTTTACCAAAAGTAATCCACTTTATCTTTTATTTGAAAAAGATTTTAAGTCCCCAGTGGAGTCACCAACAATTAGGCCTCACCCGAGCACCGGTCCGGTCCGCCGAGGGATCAAAATGCTCTTCGGGAGAAACTCCACGATTGGAACTCGCTGTGAGTTTGGAAAATTGATTTGTGTGATTTGACAGTTGTAAAGTGAGTCGCCACTTTAATTTATTTATTTTAATTGGGAAAATTAAAGAAAACCCAACATGATTGACTTCAAAAATAATTTGATTTTATCCTAATGGAAAAATGCACCGATCCACGAGTGACCAAGGAGGGCTCGGGGATCAGGTTTTGGTAATTGCACACTTAAGAAAATGTTATTTTCTTTAGTTTGGCTAAAAATGCAAAATAACTCTTAAAAAGGAATTTTTATGTATGCATGAACAGGAATATAATGATGAATGAAACAGATATATGTATATATATATGATGAGATGGAATGACAATAAATAAGCAAGATAAATCCTACTTAATTATTACAATATCAAAATAATCAAAATAGAGGGGATCTTTCCTCTAGCCCTTATGGGTACTAGAAAAAGCACACATTCCCCAAGTAAACTAAAATAAAATCATAAACAAAATATTAATACAAATAAATCAAAATAAAAAAGGAAAAGAATATTGATAAAAAGATTTTGGAGTTGATGCCCTTCAGAATGGCAGCCTGCGTATCCTATCGAATAGGAATCAAACCCCACACAGTTCTCCCTTCTTGCGAAGGAGGGGTTTTAAAAATGTGTTGGTTTGCTTATTAACTTAATTCTAATTCTTAAATTAATAAGTTTTAGATCTTTTTAGTTTTAGACCTAAAGAGAATTTTAGATCTGAATTTAGAATTTTAAAATAAGAAAGGGATGATACCTTTGTTTTTCTTGGCTTTCATACGAATGGAACTAGTTTTGCTCCGGATCTCAACTCCACCTTGAATTCAAAGGAAATTTGAAATCTAGACCTAGAAACAACAAGAATGTTAGTATAAGAACAAATTTTGCTTTGAAATATGCCTTAACTGCTTTGAAAATTTCTTGAATGCTTTGGAATTCGTTGGAAATCGTCAAATGAGCTTGAAAATGTATTGGAATGCGTTGAAAGTTGTGCCAAATGAGGCTGGAAGAAGCTCTTATTTATAGAGCTGCCAGAGGAGGAGCCGGCGGTACGGACGGCGGCGCCGGCGGCATGAGCGGCACAGCGGAGTGCCGGCTGCCTGGCAACATCAATTCAATGCCGCCTGTGGTGGCACACCAGGAGTGCCAATGGCACGAAATGCGTGCCACCTTCTGGGCAGCACGGCAAACGTGCCTCCTAGACAACAGCATGCCACTTCGTGCAGTTTGACCTGTTTTCATCCATTTCAGGCCCGTTTCAGTTTCGATTTGGGATTGGTTTGATCCTATGGGTTCATGACTGAAAGATGGTCGACTGGAGGTGAAAGATTCAGAAATTTTATTTTTTTAACTGGGCGCTGCCCCCTTAATCCCTGCCTACTAACCGACTAGCAGGATCGTCGTATGCGTAGCGCCCTATTCTTAGTAGGTGTCAAGCGGCAGCCGAATCAGGAGGTGCAAATTTGAGGGTTCACACTCTACTGCTGCACTAGAGAGAGCTACAGAGATCTGGAGGAGAGGTGTGCCCATTTGAGGAGATTATGGCAGACTTTGATTCTGATGAGGACATTAGAGATGTGCACCTTAGGAGGTAGAGGAGGACTGGCTAGACCATGACTTCAGATATGACCTTTTTTGCTTTTTGTCCAAAATAATTATAGGTTGACAAGACTACACGATACAGGATAAGCTATTATCAAATCCCAACTTTAGAGACGTGATGGTCCTAAAACATAGGGAGACATAAGGTCACCCACATCCATATAACCCACTCATGTACATATGAACACTACCTAGGATTATACCAAAATCTCATGCATAAACTTTAATAACCAGTAATAAAGGAAATCTTTAACTAGCAAAAGAATATTTAATAAACTTTAAATACAATCCATAAGAAAAGAATATTTAAGACTCTAAATAAATCATCAAAGGAATAATGTTCCAAAAATAAAACTCCTAGAGCATCTAAAAGTGACTCTTTATATCATAGTACTATAATAGACTCAAACAAGAAAATCCTCCAAGCAGAGTAGATTGCTTGAGCTATCACAATAGTATAATAAACTCAGACAAGGAAATCCCCCAAGTAGAGTAGGTGGCTTGAGCTATCACCTTGCCTCCTCATAATGCTAACTTGAAAACCACACAAGAAAAGGGGTGAGATAGATGATCTCAATGAGTAAATAATATAACTTATACAATAACACATATCCCTTAAAAAGGGCTTATAGCTCATAACTCATAGATCATGATTCATAATTCAGGATTCATAGTTCATGGTTCATTATTTGCAATTTAGCAAGGTTCGCAAAAATCACACTTATCACTAGAGAGTGAAGGTTGTTGCCATATTCAATCGAATACAGTGAGGAAAGGTGGCATCAAACCAAATTCCAACTCCTATCACTGAAGAAGCATAAAGTTGATTAGGCCCCATAGCTAGAACTACCCCTTTTAGCTAAGGTAGATCACTACCCATATCCATCGTGTTAAGACCATGTGCACAGGTTCCGATGATTTCCTGCATTGGCATGAGAATTTTTGCATAAAGGGTTCATTGGTACCATAGCTAGAGGTAATGGCAATCAATTGTAATAATAGCATTGAAGAATGCAATCACATGTAACATAATAGCTATAGATGTTTAGCTTATTGAACAAAGGATAAACAATAGTGTGGTTCCATAAAGAATACAAGGTAAGGTAACATTCACAAAAGTTCCTTCTTATCATTAAATAAACAATAATAGTTTCAGACCAATTGTCCTTTGGCAACCCAAGCTTAACAAAGAATTTATCGTAGAAAGGAACTTCGGTTTCAAGAATCTCAAAGGTTCACATATCATGATAACTAGTACTTGTAACATGAACATATGTTTACTCACCTTGTGGTTCCAGCTCCTAATGCCTATAGCCCTTACACTTCTAATAATCCCCAAGCTCTAATATAACATTATAATTCAACACTTAGCATTTGGTTAACATCATGCTATCTTATCCTATAGCTACCCCATACACATATAACATTCACAAACACTTGGAGTTGCACTTAGAAGTGCACTCATCACTTGCACATAACATGTTGACTTTTAAGTCTCGCACACTTTGCCTTATTAGGCTCATATGAAATTACATAATAGTTCATATCAAGACTTTTCTAAAGCCAAACACAATAAATCATAATCTTAATATTAATTCAATTTAACTTCCAACTCATCACACTTAACACTTTCTATATACATCAACTTAACAGATAAGCCTTGAAAGAGTCATACTTGTCTCCTTTGACCAAATCATACAATCAATCTTGTAGTCAATTTAAGATCATTAATATGCAATTAACACATTGTAAAACCTAATTTGCATGTCACTTAATCATATACACGTATTAATCAATCAAGACAATTTGGGTTTGGAAACCCTAGTAAGCTGAATCACTTTAGGTGTTTCCTAGAGCTACTCCTTCAACCAATATGCAATTAAATCATGTATCATTCATATATAAATATTAACAATCATTAAAATGTATCATAAAAAAATTATAGGCCTTAGGACCAAAATCCCAAGGTAGGCCGAATGCACACACCATGGAAAACCATAGATTTTCTTATTTTTCGCACTTTCTGATCATTATAGTAATATACAAACACATGATTTAAACTAATATTTTTCATCTAAACATAACAAAAATCAATTTAGGACACAAAATTGTACAAACTGGCACCCCCCCCCTATTCATATGCATGAAAATTTAAACTTTTAGACTTTAGGGTTTACCTTTGATGGATTTGCAAAGAAAGAATTGTGTTTATAGTTAGAAATTGATTTCTCCTTTAAATAAAACAACCTAGGACAAATTTAACAAGAAGAAAAATAGTAAATATATAGCCCCATATAGATTACTCATGATTAGTTTCATCAAAATCAAATAGTAGCTTGAAAGAAGAGAAAAACTTACTAAGACGATCACAAAATTGCAAGGTTTGAAGGCACCTTGTGAATTTCAGTTGAGAGAAAATTTTTGAGAGAATTTTCTATAAAAATCCGATGGGAAAACAAAATGAAGGCTGCCTAAACTCATGAGGCTGAAATTTAGGTTAAAATTAGGGTTATGGTGCAAAAATTACAAGTTTGCCATTAATGAGCTAGGTTATGAGTGTTTTGGTGTAGTGGGCTTTTAGTGAGTTAGGCTTTTAATCTTATTTATGGTTTATTTATAAATAATTAAAAATAAAATATTTTGCTTCTTATTTTCATTAAAATTCTCCCAAAAATATTTAATTAAAAATATTTTAAAAAATGCTCATAAAATTTTATTTTATGCTTAAAAATCGCTTTATGCATGAAAATTAACTTTATATGTAATAAATCATTTTATACTTTTGCACTTTACATAAATCATTTATTTCACATAGAATATTCATATTGTTCATATCAGGAATAATCTAACATGCCACATACTCATCAATCACATAGCACATGAATTTTCATAAAAGCACACACTTTGTCATAATAGTTCAAAATTCAAGTAAATTGTTACGAAACTCCTAGAGTGGGTGTGAGTTGTTATAGCCATAGAGGACATTGACAAGGCTATCCTTTTGGTTAAAATGATGGATTTGTATTTTGCAAAATTTAATCATCATTAAATGAGACATCTTTTATTTTTGTTCTAATTTCTACCTAAGCCGCCCTTTCGAGTTTTCAGCTTAGCAAGCATTCTTTCCTTCATCTTTCTTCTTCCTTTTTTCCTTCTTTTTTGTCTTTTTTTTTTTTTTTGGTTTAGCTAAAAGAATTAAGTGAATGATGCACTAAGCATAAAGAAAATGAGAATACAATGCAAACAAAATATTTTGTATTATGAGTTAGACCGTACCCGAGCCGAGCTGCCTATGTATCCATGTTATCACTTTTATATCGATCATTTCTTTTAAGGAGAATTAGATCCATGTAGTTTTGATTATATATGCATGAAAAATAAAAATGAAATGCATATTTCATCTTTGGATGATGTATAGTTTTAGCTGATCTAGGTTGTCAGGATGGGAGAATTCACTTTTGTCCACGTCCGTGAAAATGGTGCCTCTGTCAGATAGGATCTTCTTATGCATGTATTGTCCAGCCCAGTTTGGTTTGAAATTCCTCTTGGATCAAGAATAGGGGCTTAGATTTCTCCTAGAACTAGATTTCCTTCTTACGAACTCTTGTCTCTCACCTTCTAGTTGAAGTGTTTAGCTAGTCTCCTTGATGAACCTGAATTTTGTATAGAGCATCAATCCTCTTTTCATCAATGGCATTCAACTGGTCATGATACCTTTTGATCTATTTTGTCTTCATTCTTTGTAGCTTCTCTTTGATAGGTTTCTTGTGTGTATAGGTTGAGATCTCGTGAACTGCGATGCTTGGATCATCCCTATCTTGTCTTGTACAAAACAGCTCATAAGCTTTTCCACTATTGCCATGCAAATACAATGTATGGGATTTTGGATTTTTTTTTTTTTTGTACCATTGATCCTTTTGCCTTTTTCATATTTTTCTTATTTTTTTTATTCTTTTTTTTTAGATGTCCTATTTAAAAATGAACCAGAAGAATTAAAGTAAAATAGAAAGTGAAAAAAAAATTATTACTGACCAAAATCCCAACATCATGGTTTACATTGAAGGATAAGTCTAAAAGGTGAAATACAAACTCAGGAGGATAAGACTCGATAAACTCAAACTTAAAGAAAAATTTAATAAACTCATACTCAAATGGCCACAACTCACATGGGTTAGACACTAACTCAGAGAACTCAGGTATAGTAGGCCAGCATTCTTCGCAAAGTGCCAATTATTGGGTGAAACTTGCTATAGTCGAGTGAGCTCGATGGTTCAAAAAAGGATTGGTGGTGGTGCTAGACTTTGGGTCTGGGAACAATGATGTCTCCATGGTCAATGAGATCTTGAATTTTGTGCTTCAAAGCCTTGCACGCATCAGTTTTGTGCCCTGGCCTTTGATGATAGTTGCATATCCCACTAGCATTATATCCTTGGGGTAAAGGGTTTAGAGGAGGTCATGGTTCTAAGGGCTTAAACAGATTAGCCTTAAAGGCTTTCTTGTAACCATATACATCTTGAGATGGGACTTAGGACAAGTTATACCATTGAATTTATCCATCACATGCATCTTAAACCTAGGTGGAACTCTAGCATTCAGGAAGAGAGCAAGAGAATTGACATCTATCACGTCTTTATGTTTTTTGATATTTTTGATGGATAGTTCTATGGCTTCAAACTTTTCCATCAATTTCTTAGCTTCAAGAAGGCTAAAGAAATCTCCACTTTAAAAAGGATTCACAGTGAGAGCAATGGCATTCACATCTAAAAGAGGAGAGGTGGGTGTTTCAAGAGCTTTCCCTCTATTGGTGAAATCGATAATAGGGGGAGTAAAAGTAGGGGCATGGCTAGTTCTAGCTTGATTAAAAACAAGCTAAGTAAAGGGAGGAGTGATGGTGGTATTGGTCATTTCCTTGACCTCATTGATGATCGATTGGAATTGGGAATTGAGAGCACTAGTGAAAGTGGCAAATTGAGCATTGAGAGCATCGATGAAAGTGTCAGCTTAGGTCTTAAGAGTGGTGGTGAGTGTGGCTTAGAAAGTCTCATCTTATTTCCTGGGGAGATTGGCAAAAAAGGTGCTCATCGCATCTTTGTCGAAAGAGCTAGAAGTGTTGGTCATTGGTACCTTAAAAATAGAAAACAAAAAAAGAGTAAGAATATAAAATTGTAAAGAAAAAAGTGAAGGTGTGTCAGGAAAAGGATTCCTTCTATGTGGTTGGTCACTAGGTTCACATGCTGACAGGGTCAGTGTGTGAGTTATTTTAGGATAATGGATCACTAGTTTAAGGTTTTGTGGATTTACTTTGTCAAGTTTCTCATATTCTGTATGCATGGCAATGTTATAATGCATGCCAAAAAGGTTTCATGGGCAAATGTATAAGTGTCTCCATTATTACAATACATGGAACCTAGAGTCAATGCTAAGGAGCCTACATGCATAGAGGTGAAGGGTGGTTTGATTAAGGGTCCCCGTCCCACTAGAACATCAATATACCTAACCACATGTGAGGCAAGGAGCCTCATATGGGTCCAATGGTATTGATTGCTCGTTACACCACCGAAATGATCAGGAATTCATCACAGAGTGGAATGCTTTTGCTATCTCCCAACATACTCAAAGAGAGTTGTCTAGCCAATGTTACTCACCATCCAAAAGTTTTTCCTAAGCTAAGGTTAGGCAAAGAGCCTTTATTATGCAAAGTGATGCATGAAAGTCAAATTTTACTTAATGAGCCAAATGGAGATTATTTTAGAAAAATTTTTCCATAACCAAATAGTAGTCCTCTCATTTTCTTTTTTATTTTAAAAAAGGTGGTAACCAATCCCTAATGGAGTTGTCAGTTGTGACGCCTCACTCGAGCACCAGCATGATCAGCTAAAAGGAACTGGGATGGTCATTCGAGTTTTGACTGACAATGGAACCCTCGGGTTTGAAATGGTTGTTTTTTAAAATGATTTTGAGAGTCACTATCCTAATTTATTTTTAAATGAAAAAATTAAGGAAAACCAATTGTGGCTCTAATTCATTAATTTTAGTTAATTAATTTACCCAAGGATAAAACCACTAGTTTTGAAATATGTTGAGCTCGGGGACTAGGTTTTTGGTTAAATAATCAAGATTTGGCTCTTAATTTTAATTTGACTTAAAAATTAATTTCATGGATGACAAATAATTCATTCCACGATTAAGTGGAGGGGTTTAAAGATTGATTTGATTAATTGATTTGATTTGATTTGGGTTTATGAGTGAGAAAAAAAGACTGATACATTTTCTTTTAGAGGGCGAAGAGTTTTACTAAACTGAAGTTTCGTTTTATCGGGACTAGGTGATTGGATTGATTGGAAATTAAATAATTAATTAAAATGATTAATTAACTAATTAATATGATGAAATGGATGGATGTTAATTAATTAAAAAGATAAAATAATTAATTTGTATAAGGGGTAGATTTGAAAAAAAGAAAAGAAGGATTAATTTGATTTTGAAAAAGTGATTAATTAAATAATTGAGTAATTATTTTTTATTTAAAAAAAGAGTTATAGTTAATTAAAAAGATTAATTAACTTAGTTAGAGTGAGATAATTAATTAATTAATTAAAAAGATGAATTAATTAATTAATTAGAGAGTGGTTGGATGAAGAAGAAAAGAGGAATTAGAGGATAGCTATCAACTCTAACTCAAAGGATGAAGAGAAATGAGAAGTAAAGAGAGGTATTTATAAGAAAAGTGGGTAAGGGTAGTTTAGGAATTGAAAAAGTAAAAAGACCAAAAAGATAGGACTGAAAAGAGGTTAAAAATTGGGTTGAAAGGGGCAAAAGGGTCATTTTGGTGCAGAAAGGGGGACCACGGGCACGGATCCTCACAGATCTTGGTGCTAATCCACGTTAGTGTTTGTGGATCAAGTCTACATGGATCCACACCACACTAGCACAGCGATCACGCCAGCAAGGCATGGATCCACCACACCAGCAAGGCACAGAACTGCATAAACCTAGTGTGGATATGCACTGGGCTTATATGACTCGACCTTCTTTTTTTTTTTTTTTTAGAGATTGGTTGGTTTAGGATTAGGAAATTTGAATATTGGTAACAATGTAATTGAAAGTTAAAAAATTTTCTTTCAAGGGCCCTACCCACTAACTGACTAGTGAGACCAACATAATGGCTACGCATAGTGCATTAAACTTAGCAAGTGCTAAAGTGCGACTGGATGATGAAAGTATAAAATCAAGGATTCACATGTAGTCGAGATTCACTTATCTTAGTCGTGATTCCCTGTCATGCCCAAAGTCACAGTCACAACACAGGTTGAAAAACACACTATGTTTGGAGATCAATGTTTTGTTCCTTAAATTAGTTATAGTCGCGACATTTGGATTGCAGTGCGATAACAGGTCAAAAAAATTGTGTAGCGCTCATTATTCAGACACTCATTTCATGACTTAAAGGACTTTTAAATCTTTTGAAATTATATTTTTTAATGCAATATATTTATGGAATAAACATCTAGTAAACGTGTCAAATAACTCTGAATTGATTTGCGAAGATTAGAAAGAGAAGTTGACTAAGTTTTGATCCAACGTAGATCAATGATTAATATGTATAATATTATGCTATATAAAATGCTTACATGTGATAGTGATTTGATGTGTGAATCACACGAAATTGTTAAATGATATATGTGATTGGTGCATAAAAAGAGAAAACATGTTTAGAAATGATTGGTATGATAATGAAATAAATCAATTACACTTTATATATATATAAGTATAGAAGGTGAACTAAATGAGAGATATTATTAAATTTATGGCTGAGATGCTACCTTGTAGACTAGAATAACAAGAAGAGCATGGATTTTTCTGTCACTTATATAAGTATCAACTAAAGATGAAGGAAGAATATTGACCTAGTGTGATCTAAAGAGGATCATTTCATACCTAAAGAAGGAAACTTTCAATCGCATATGTCTATATGTGACCTTTTAGAAAAGAGATTATACGTGTAACTAGGAGGTTTGTTTAACCCCAAAGTTAAATGTTCTGGACTTAAAAAAAATTAAGGATGGGTGACCTCTTAAGAAGTTCTCAAACACACTAAGGAGACAAAACTGAGAGGTCAGTGAAGGACCAAACCAAAATGTGATTTGATTCTAGACCATTTCAAAAGATAGGTGCGTTGAATTATTAACCACATGAAGGTATATTAAGGAACAATCCTTAAAAAGAAAGTAAGGAGGTAAGAAAGGTTTGACTTAAAAAGGACTAGTGTGAGCTAAGAACAAATTAATGTAAAAACATACATTGATTTTGGACAAAATACCTTATATGGAGAATGAGTTCACAATGCAAAGAATGCCTATAAAATAAGATAGATATAAAATTGGAGAATTATATATTAGTTAGAAAAACAATTTGAATGTGGTCAAGTAAAGTAAGTATGATGTGGAAAGGTAAAAATAGTGAACGATAAGGCAAAAAATGTATAAGGAAATACTAGATATAACAAAGTATATAATTATAAGAACCAAATGAGCAAAAAGTTATAACATAAAAGGAGTTTATGAAGCTAACTAATAAGACCAATTACATTCAAGAGAATTACTTTATGATGAAATTGAATTGATGATGAAATAGAATTGAATAAGTTAAAATAGATGCCATAAGAAATGGTAAACTTTGAAAGTAACTAAATGAAGTAAGTGTGAAATGGATTAAGTTTTAAGATGGAAAACATAGGAAATCATGGGATAAAGACAATTATAAGAGTTAAATAGAATGTAACATAAAGAATGAAATAATTTGGATAAAAGAACTCTACTAATAAAGGTAAGATTATAGAAAGGTAAGTAGGAAAAAATTATAGAGACAAGTGAATGATAGAAAAGGTTTAGTTCAAATAGAATGAATATTTGAATATGGAAAGAAAAATTGGTCAATAAGGTGTTGTAATTGGGACTAGCCCTCATGGATTATTTATTTGATCTAATATAATCAATTGGTTAAAATGATATTTTCAATGTTAAGTAAGAATATGAAGTGTAAATGTTTATGAGTTATACAGAATTTAAAGAGTGTGAAAGACATAAGAGTATGGGACGATAGTATTGATGGAATTTTATTACGGATGGTGCATGTCCCAAATGAAATAGACCTAGAGAAAAGAGAATGTGAAAATGTTAAGGAATGAGTGATTTGATTTGAAGTGCATAAAGAGATATATAATACGACATGGTAATTCTTAAGAAGAACGTGACATATAGAAATATGAATGTTACATTTAAAGCTATAATTATCATTCTGGTAAGAAGCACTATGAAATGAAAACATCTTGCTGTAGTGAAAGCATAACTTGAAATGTTAATTTAAATGTTAAACTCTAATATGACAAATAAATAGTATCTACTTTATTAGGGCAATGCCTTTTTAATAGGAAAGTAAATAAGATTCGCCATTAGATATAGAAGTTAGGGAATGAGAGTAATCTGCTAGGTAAAGAGAAAATGTGATGAAATAAGATGGTTAAAGAAATAGTCACCTCCTCTTCTATGGCTATAATGCCAATTTAAACGTCAAAAAAATTGAAGGAGCTCACTCAACTCTTACCCTCATAGGCACATTGAAGTAAATTAAATAATAAGAACTACTTGATAAGGACTCAATTTCTAAGAAAATTACTGATGAAGTATGGCTCTTCATTTAAAGGCTTACAAGGATAGTGGCATAGTTCTGTTTATAGTTGCTATGATAGGTACCCTTTAATGCCACTCGACTAGTGACAAAGTTAATGGTATTAGTTTCCTAGGGATCAATCTTAGAAATAAAAAGGATAAGTTCATATAGAGAATGATGTATTCAAATGTAAAAGAAGAAAAGTATTTCAAGGTAACTATAGGTCAAATAAAGGCTTGAAGTAATATAGTAAAAAAAAAAAAAAAAGAGAAAGAATTAGTCAAAATAAGAACATTGATATGGGAAAAGGAAAGTTAATACAAGTCTAATAATAGAGATGCTCAAAATTACTAAAAGATGAATAATGAAAGGGAGATAAGAGATTCATGGATAATAAATGGACCATATTGGAGTAATAGAAATAAAGATCTGTATAACTATGTTAAAATATACCAAAGGATGACATTGACTAAGTGAGATTGTATTTCTCCATTGTATTTATTGAGACATAAGTCAAGAATTAGAAAGAACGATGAGTAATAACTTGATAATCAAATAGGATAAACAAGTAAAGAAGGGCATGCATAAATATAAATGTCAGCAAGAATTAAAATTGAAGTACATGACATGTACAATGATTAAGTTTGAATAGAGGTATTATAAAGAGAACTTAAAAATTTAAAAGAATGCATGTGCTTTATTAAGCTTTATAGGAAGATCCTTATTAAAGAATACATGAATCTTCTTTAGGAAGAGAAAAAAGGAAATCAAATTATAGGATATGAGAAATCAAAAGGAAGTTGGACTAGAATAGCAAGTACAAATACATGAAACTTATTGTGATAATTTTGTAAGTAAAGTAAAACAAAAAAGAATATAGTACAAGATGGAATAGAATTACTCAAAGTTTGGTAGTAAATGTCTTGTTGCTTTAATAGAATTAATGTAACAATTAATACTTCAAATAAGAAGTCAATAAGTAGTCCCTTCTATATGATGATATGCAATGAGATCCATTACCAAGAGATTAGAAATATCTATTGACAAAGTATTATGATTAAAGGAAGATGAAGCATGGATATTGTTATTTTACTTTAAGTGAAACTAAAAGCCACAACCAAGATACAAGACTCAAAGAATAAGGAATTACATTTGATTGAAAATTAAGGAAAAAATGAAAACAATTAAGTTTCTAAATTTGAAGTTAAGGATAATACTCATAATTGAGGGAATGACAAAGATGAACTGCGCACATAAGGAAATACCTATATATTCGATTGTATAAGTGTATACGTAGGCATATATATAAGAGCAAGTATGAAAATGACAAGAATATGAAACTTTGGAGTAGTTATAATAAAGAATCTAAGAATATCTATATGCTTATTTGAGATTTTATAGACTTATAATGATTGATTTAAAATTGTGAAATTTTATGTGAAGATATGACTTATAAGTTAATAAAAAGTTTAAGGTGAGCTTTGTTATACTTTTCACTTATAAATAAGTATGCACATATTGCATGATTATTATACATTCTAAAGATGAAAAAAAAAAAAAAAACAATCAAAGTTGTATAATAATCTTTAACAAAGGATAAATTAATTAAAGATTTACTGTGATAAAATAAATAACAAATTCTTTACAGAAATATATAATTAAGGATTGATTAATTAAGGAAAGAACTCTTCAACAATGAGTGGAGAGTAAAAGTGATAATGTCACATCCTAATTTTAGAGACATGATGGTCCAAGAATATAGGGAGACATAAGGTCATCCACACCCATATAACCCACCTATACTTATACAAATCATGCCTAGGATTGTACCAAACCCCATGCACTAACTTAAATGTCCAATAATATAGGAAACTTCAATATACGGAAGAATAGTTTAACAAAATACTTTGAAAACATCTTATAAAGGAAACAACATTTAAAGTCTGAATAAAATAAATCATCAATAATTAATATCCCAAAATAAACTCCCAGAGCATCTACTAGTAACTCTTCATAACATATTATAATTAAAGACTTGGACAAGGAATCCCCCAAGCGAAGTAGAAAGATTGAGCCATCACCATGCCTCCTCAAATTTGCTCACTTGGAACCACACATGAGAAAGGGGTGAAATAGATAATCTCGATGAGTAAACAATATAGCATTTACGATTTCATATATCCCATTTTTCAAAGTAAGCCTACTACATATAACACATAGTTCATGATTTACAAATCATGGTTTCATAGTTTCACTTTAGCAAGATTTTCACTATAATAGGTTTGCAGAAAATCACACTTATAACACTTATTACCCATAGAGAGTACATGACTATGATAACTCATTCACTTGAGGGAGAGGTGGTCTTATATCAAATTCCAACTCCTAACCCACAACTTATAAGGTTGTTAAACTGATCAAGTTCCATGGCTATTGCCCCTTCTAATTGAGGTGGATACACAACCCCTATGCATTGAGTTAAGACCATGTGCACAGGTTCTGATGATTACCCGCATCGGCACGAAGATTTATGCATAAAGGATTAGAGGTATCATAGCTAGAACTAATGATATTCACATATAATAATAGCACTTAAGGTAATAATAACATGTACCATAATAACAATAGCAATTTAACTTTTTGAATAAAAGATTCAATAGTAGTGTAGTTCTAGAAAGAAAGTAGGTAAGGTGCAATCTCAAAAAGGTTTTTCATATTATTGAATAAACATTATTGGTTTTCGGACCAATTGTCCTTCAGCAACCCAAGCTTAGCAAAGAAATCACATAATCAAATTTAAAATGAAGTGAACTTGGGTTTCAAGAATCTCAAAGGTTCCCATTAACTTAATCATGATAGCTTACACTTGTAACAATAGCATAATATTTACTCACCTTGTGGTTTCTTCGCTCCTAGTACTTGTAGCCCTTAAACCTCTATAATCCTCAAGCTCTAACATAATATTTAATTCAATGCTTAGTATATATTTAATCATCATGCTATCCTATCCCATAACTACCCCATGCACGTGTAACATTTGCATACACTTAGAGTTGCAAATAGATGTGCACTCATCACTTGCACATAACATGTTAACTTTAAAAGTCTTGCCTATTTAGCCTTCCTAGGCTCACATGAAGACACATTATAAATCATACCAATACTTTTCTCAAGTCAAGCACAATGTCATGATCTTGATATCAATTCACTTTAACCATCATCTTAGTATACTTAACACTTCCATACACGCTAACTTATCAATAGCCTGTCAAGTGTTAAACCTATCTCTTATGCCCAATTCATTCAATTAATCTCCTTATCAATTCTAGACCATAAATTCATTATTGACTCATCATAAAAACTATTTCCATATTACCCAATCATATTCACATTGCAATCACAACATAAATTTAAGATACCTTAAGTATACCAAATTGTCTCTAGCCTTATCTAAAGTCATTCCTTCAACCAACATGCAATTTAACCATTTATCATTCATTCATACATGCCAATAATCATTAAAATATATTACATAAAAATTATAGACATTGGGATAAGAATCCCAATATAGGCTAAATGCCCTATAAAACAGAAAAAATGAATTTTCTTACTTCTTGCACTTTTCATCTATTACAGTAATATGAAGAAACATGGTTTGAACCAAGATTTTTCATTTAATCAAAACAAAAATCATTGTGGAACATGAACATGTAGGAATCGGCACATATATGGATCCATATGCATGAAAATTTCCAACTTTAGATTTTATGATGAAAAACCATGAGTTTTCTTATTTCTAGTATTTTCCGGTCATTACAGCAATATGTAAACATGTGATTTAAACCATTATTTTTCATTCAATCACAACAAATATCAATTTAGAACATCAATACACATAAATTGGCAACCATAGGTATTTCTTATGCATGAAAATTCCAAGTTTAGGGTTTAGAGTGAAAATCATGAGTTTTCTTGCTTTCCACACTTTCGTTCTTTATAGTAATATGTAAACACATGATTTAAATCATTATTTCGCATCCGAACATAACAAATATCAATCTATAATTCCATCATGCAAAAATTGGCAGCCATATGTATATATAATCATAGAATTTTCCAACTTTCAAGTTCTAGCACGAAAACCTTGAATTTCCTTGTTTTCTGAAACTTTTTGGTCATTACAGTAATATGCAAAAATATGATTTAACTTGATATATTTCATTTGAACACATCAAAAATCCATTTAGAACAAAAATATGCAGAAATTTCGCCCTCCCCCCCTAGTGTTTATGCATGAAAATTTTAATTTTGAGTTACAGGATTCACCTTTAGAGAAATTGCACAAAGAGGTTGATGTATTCAGCAGAAAAATTGGTTTCTCTCTCAAAAATTCACCTAGGTAGAATTTTATCAATCAAAGTCAGTAAATATTCAATTCAAAATAATTTTTCCATGATTAGTTTCATAAAAATCCAATAACAAATTGAAAGGAAGGAAAAACTTATGAAACGGTCGCAAAATCGCCAAGTTTAAAAGTATTTTGTGAATTTCGGTATAGAGAATAATTTTGAGAGAATTTTTCTATCAAAATAATGAAATAACATAATGATGGCTGCTGGAACAAGGGCTGGCCAAATTTTCATGATATATATGTAGGGTTTTGGACAATTTCTAAAATTACCCTCAATGAGCGAGGTTAGAAGTGTTTTGCTGTAATGGGTTTTTGGTGTTTGGGCTTTTTAATTATTTTTAGGGCTGATTATAGTTAATTAAAATAAAAATATTTTTATTATTATTTTCTTTAAAATTTCCCCCAAAACATTTATTTTAAAAATTATTTTAAAATACTCATAAAATTATTTTATACTTAAAAATCGTCTTTTTGCTTGAAAATTCATTTTATGTAATATAAATTATTTTATACTAATACACTTCATATGAATCATTTATTTCACAATGATAACTCATTTTATGCATATTAAAATTAATTTAACATGCCACATACTCATCAATTACATAGCACATAAATTTCCATAAAAGCACCTACTTTGTCTTAATAGCTCTATGTCAAGCAAATTGTCACGAAAATTTCTAGGGTGGTTGTGAGTTGTTGCAGATAATGATATGTCTAAAGTGTGGGTACTTGTAATTTGTAATATATATTAAGAGCGACCATGACTACCAAATATGATATTATAGCATTTTAGTTTACTCTTGTAAAGATTTAGAATAAATGATAAGATATCTGCAAAGTGCTTTAAACACTAATATTTGATGATGTCTCTAAAAGAATTGAGAAATCAAAAGAAAAAAAAAACTCTAAAATATTTGTATTATCCTAAGAATTCTGAAGCTATGATGAGTTTGATATAAGGTAATAAACTTATAGTAGGCAAAGTGAGAAAAGAGATATTACATATTTGATGATTTAGAAAGTTAGGGTAACATAGATATCATAATGGATTTTATGTTATAAGAGTTGTTATTGAAGAGGAATTATTAGAAAAAATTTGACTAATTATGATGGAGAGAAAATGATAAAGGAATCATGGAGACAATGAAAGTGTATGGGAAAATTCAACATGTAATCTAAGTATTATCAAGAGTACCTATTTTGAAAATTTGAGGAAAAATTTTCTAAAGGGGGGTAGAATGTAATACCCAAGTTCCTTAACCTACTAGCTACTAAAGTTAGCAATGGAGACATCATAATGTTTATTTACTATACTATTCAAGGCCTTCCCAGCACATCAAGAATCATAAGAATATCATAAAAAGTGATTTTAATATATAATGTAACAATGAATGAAAAAAATGAAATCAATTTTGATAAGTATCTTAATAGTAGAATGTAAGTCAAACAAAGTTTGACTTAATATGACTATGTTAATTATTTATTTGAAATGTAAACTCTATAGTGATAGTGAATGGTTATGAATATAATAGCTAAATATCTCCTAAATCATTGGAGATAATAATAGTGACATGAGAAGTTGATTTTAATCAAAACTACAATGGTAAAATAGAAGTCAAACTTAGTTTGACCTGGTGAGCTTACATGATCTACTTTCTGGAACAGTGCTATTAAAAGACTAGTAAATGTGCATTATAAAGTGAATAAAATTTATCTAGAAATGTTTAGAATGTGGAGTTAAATTAGAAAGTAAAAGTATGTATATCAAAGTGAAAGTAAAGAAATGAAAAATCTATTAAGTTACTAAGTAATAAATGTGCATATAAGGATTTATTAACGAGCTTTGGCTTCTAAGGCCCAAGCCCAATAGATGACCAGCCCACAAGGCCCATGGATCCATAAACATAAAATTTTTCTAGAGTCAAAAATGGTTAGCCAAGAAAAAATTGATGTAGGAAAAGCTAGCTGCCAAATTTGACTTGGAAGCCACAATTTTTTACTAAGACAAATCATTTTCCAACTTGAATTCTCACTTTTCTTACACCAAAGTTTACATTCATCTTTTCACACCATATGATGAACATATCAACTTGGGTAACATGCTAGCGATCCAATTTGACTAAATTATAGCCATCCATTGTAATTAAATCTTAGCTATTGAAATGGTGTGATTAAATCGCCATCATCCTTTCTTCCATATATAAATGGAAAAGACGTTTATTTCTCACCATTTTATGTAAACTCTCACCAAAAATACCTCTTCAAAGGAAAAATCTGTCAACATAGCCATCACTTAGGAACACCAAGGCAAGAAATTATGCTCATCTCTTCCTTTATGTGTTTAAGCATGACTTTCATATAATAGTTGCAAAAACTTTTCATTTTCTTCATCTATATAGTTCCACCAAAGTAAAGAAAAATTTTGAAATGTTGTCTTTATGTTAGTTAATGAAATATGAGATTTGGGCTTGAGAACTAAGTGTTTAACTTGAGAAAATAAACAATGAAAGCATGAAACTCATCTACGTGCACTAAGATGCATAGTTCGGCCACTTTAATTAAATTATGAAGAAAGTATTCTAAATTTTATTTAAAGGTATATAAGATTATTTTAGGTGGAAGAAAATAGTTTGGAAGTGTTAAAATGAATTATGGAAGCTTGGATTAAGACTTGAGAATTTTGAAGGCATAAACTTAGCTAAAAGAGAGACCTTATGTTTTAATGCTTACTTTTGATGTTTAATTGATCATATGAGTTCTTTATTATGCCAATTTCATATTTTAGTGATTAATTTGAAGATTTGATAATGAATTATAGATTTTCTCCAAAATTACCCAAAGATCAAAAAATTGGGGTTTTATGAATTAAAGTGATCCAATATGAATTAATTGATGCAAATTGATTATTTAAGTATTAATTTGATGAATCTATGACCTATTTGAGGTTTGATGGGAAATTTATGGTTTTTCCAAATTCTAGGGTTTATGGACAAATTGGAAATTTTGAGAATTGAAATTGAATTCATAAAATTGGAGGGGTAATTAAGCTTAAAGATGGTGAAACATGTTTTGCATGATGTTAATTTCAAAATGCAATTGATAGAAATGATTTTCCCCAAATTTAATGAATTAGGTTCATTTATGGAATTGGAAGGTGAAAGTGAACTTAGTTCTATTGAATAATGGAAATTGTTTAAATTAATTCTAATTGAGTAATATGAAATTGAAATGTGAAATTAAGAGGAAAGGAATTATCATTTCTTAAGTGAATATATTTGGCTATTTAGAAAACAACTAAGGAAAGTATTAAAATTAGTGACAAGTATATGTATAGTGTGTCTTGACTTTAAAAGTAATAAGTTAGTACTATAATGAACAAGATAAAAGTGTTAATAAGTTAAGCTAAATCTAAACTA
>CANTUT010000058.1:12500-75000 GCA_947687605.1 Reutealis trisperma | reverse complement strand
ATAAAATTAGTTTACAAATCTAATAATTTAAAAGTGATACTATAAAATCCCGAGTTGTTATATCATGGATCTCAGTCTATGTTGTATTATGAACTAGGAATCTAAAACACGTTAATTATTATATATGTAGTAAAAAATCAAAAAGATTAGCTAGTTAACACATTAGCTTCACACTCTTTAAAGATCATGAACCCCGATTCATATTGTATTTTGAATTAGGGGACAAGTTAATTATTATATATGTAACAACAACATCAAAAAGAGTGATTGGTATAACTAGTTATCAATTTAGTTTAACATCCTTAAAGTCACATGTTCGATTTTTTTTTTTTCATTATTCTTTGTTTTTTTTTTTTTTTTTTTTTTTGTTAATGCTGCATCTTTTTTTTTATTACTTTAAATGCTAGGCGTTTATATGATTTTAAGTCAATTTTTTTGCCTTTTTATTTATTTTTTATTCTTTTAATTAAACTTATATTAATTTTATTTTACAAAAAAGGAATTTATCTTTGTACCATGACCTATCTCTTTATTTTGTGTTATATTATTATTAATAATTTATTAATATGCTTTTTATTTTAATTTTAAATTAAAATCAAAATAATTTTTATTAGAGAAATTAATATAAAAATTAAATTACACTTTAGTATTCATATTTTAAATTATACTATGTCTTATTCCTTAAAGATTTAAATTTTAATTATTTTTTATTTTACATAATAATATTTTAATTTCTTAAAATTTAATAATAATAATGATACTTTTTTTTTGCCAAATAATAATAATAATGAAACCTTAAAATTAAAAATTCTTGATTCATAATTACAAATTATAAAACACAATCATATGTTATGAACACAAATTCATCAGTAAAAGACTATAAATATTAATCATAAAACTTCAAGTTTTTAGGTTAAAAACAATAAGTTCAAAAATTATAAACTATAGGTTTATTACACATATATATGAGATTCATATATAATAGTATAGAAATTCATAAAAAAAAAAAAAAATGCATGTTCATAATTAAATAAAAAAAAAGTTCATAAATTATAACTTAAAAGTTCAGCACAAATATACATGATATTCATAGATTATAATTCATAAATTCATAAACTAAAAAATAGATTCATATGTGAATTGATAAATTTACAATTCATAAATGATGAACTTACATCTTATATTTGATAAATCTATAAGCAATACTTAATGATCATATTGCTTATAACTATATTTGACAGTAAATTTTCAAAACCTATATTATACTACCAATAAATTTACATTTTCTATTTAATGAATCTATAATTGATAGCAGTATATGCCCTAGGAGTCATATAATAGTTATGTAATAGTAGATTTTAATTCCTAATCGTACTATAATATATTCATAATGTGAAAAAGGTTTCATATTATTGAATATAGTCTTTAAGTATTTGTAAGAGAATCTATTCTCAAGTGTTGAGAATATAGGAGACAAATCGCTCTTGTACAAATATTTTAAATATGTTCATAGTCATAAGATTAATGACTGGGCATCATCAATTTTGGAAGACCATCACCTCTGTTTGTTTTCCATAATCAGTATGTGATATAGATGATTATAAAGACAGTGAGTCTTATGCTGCTTGACATGTGATATCGATACAAAACATGTGGATATTCATAGGATGTATAGTCGAACTGTGATGTTAGAAGATAATAATATGGGGTTTTACTACTTGTCAATTATTTATCATCTAGGTCACAATAGTGTATATAATTCTTTGACTTAAGGGATACTATATCTCATATATAGGAAGTTAGGATTTATTACTACTTACATAGACGTACTATTCATGTATGAATATATGGCATGTGATGGTTCTCATTTATTATATATGGAGGTAAGTGATCACCAAGATAGAATTCATTACCTTGTAGTAAATGAGGTTAAGATCCTATATTATCTGGTTATTCTTGATACTATTAAGTTTCTGGCCAGAACAGTAAGATTCACTAGAAATAGTTTCTAGTAAGAATCTAATCTCATCAAGAATTAGAACCGAGATAAGAACATAAAATCGAGGCACATTAGGGTTTGACATAAACCTTACCCTAGCCAAGATTGAGATCTTTAATAAAGGGATTCTAGTGCATGATAATTTATGATTGATGGTCCATGTGATGTTTAAAGTTATCAATAATAAACATTCATTTCTAATTAGGTAGTCGTGACATGGAATGCTAGCTGTCCCTCACGACTTATAGGACTAAGTGTGAAATGCAGATTTCACATTAGTAGAGAAAAATATTTTCTCATTCCTATTGCTAATTAGACATGAACCTAGAAAGTCACACACCCAATAGTGATCACCTTCCAAGTGTAAATGATTTACCATAATAATTAATTAAAGTGTTTAATTAATTGATTAATGGTAAAATGATTAAACATGTAATTAAATTTACAAGGACCCTAGCATATCCTAATGTTTAATCTATGAAGGTTTATATTCAATTAAATCTCAATTTGTATATGATACAAATGAGAAGATTAAATTGAAAATTGATTTGGACTAAATCAAAGACTTAATTTTAAGCTTAGTGAAATTCCTAAACACATGAGATGTGGCCTAAGCCCATATGTGACATGGAAAAGAGGCAATTTAGGGGTTAGAAAAAATTCACTATTCATAAGCCCATGTGATGGGTTTAGGGGTTAGAGAATTTTCTACTAAGGTTAAAAGTGTAATTACATCTTTTAGCTAGTGGAAATGTCCATTTTATCCCTAAAGGATAAAATGGTCATTTCACCATTTGAGGAAGCAAAGTCAACTTTGCCCTCTCTCCAATTGAAGAGCTAAAAGGGTAATTAAGCCTTTGAGAAGACTTAAGAGTTAAGTCTTGAAGGAAATGAGTATAAAAGAGTTTATGTTCATTTTTCTTCATAAGTGCTTAAACATCATTTTTTAAGTTTGAAACATTTCTAGAGAGAGAAGTTGAGAGAGAAAGAAAAGGAAGAAAATGTTTCTTCAAATTTTCTTTTAATCTTCAATTCTCTTCTTTGTTCTTTATGAAAGAATAAATGCTTGTAAATTAAAAAATGTATTTAGTCCAAAACAAACCAAAGAGAAACCTTAAATTCCTAAATGATTTTTGAGGAAAATCTTGAATCAAATTGGGCATCCAAGAGAGGATTCAAGAACACCAAAGAAATCAAGAGGAAACTTGGAGGTGAGCTAAGTGTAGATGATCTAGAGGCTTCACACTTGCGAAGCTCTTTGATAAAGAAAGAAGGAACCTACAAGAGGTAATATGATTACTCTTCCTTTTTCTTTCTATGCATATGTGTTTTACACACAAATTAATTGAATGCTTGAATGAATTTTGGACCAAAATTGGGTGAAGTGAAATTTTAAAATGTTTAAAATTTCACCTCATCACCTTTCTTCCACTATGTTTGGCTCCACCATTCCTTCAATTGGTATTAGAGCCACTTAATTTATGTGCAAAACATTTGTACATGTTGTTTTAGAGGTTTTTAATTTGGATGAAAATGAGTTGGTGCACAAATCTTGTGCTGTCAAACACAAAATTCGTGCCCACTAATAAGAAATCGCAACCGTGAACTTGATGTATCTCCCACGAACTAATGGATCAGAACAAACGTTATTTAGGTCAATTTACAGAATCGTAATCGCGACTAGTATTTCGTACCTGCAAAACCTGAGTCGCGACTACTATCGCACCCGTGAAACCTGAGATAGCAGTCGCGAAGATGGTCGCGATTTGCTTTATGTCTCCACCCAACTTTAATTTTTTCCAAAATTATTTTGGATTACTTTTTCAATCAAATACATTTCTATGACTTAAAATATGATTTTTTGCTATAGAAACATTGAATATATGATATTCAAAATGGATATTTGGGAGATGTTCCAAAATTTGGAAATGTTCCAATGATGAACAATATATCTATAAATGCAATTGTTGTATATATATGTTTTGTTGTTGTTTAAGAGGCATAAATAGTTGATCATCGATTTAGAAACCATAATGTATGATTTCTAAAGTGGACATGTAACAATTAATTTTATTATTTGATGGATATAATTAAATGTTAATTACTCATTTAGGTTGTAAATCAATTTCATTGAGCCTATAAGCTCTTTTGTTTTTGGAATCTAACCTTGGAATGCCAAGGTTACTAATGTACATATAGAGATATGGAGGTGCAAGAACAAGAAGAGGTTCAACCTATGAAGATGCCTAGTGGGAGCATAAAGATACAAGTATTGTATTTCCATCTTTGTAATTTGTTTAGTTTAAATCCCATATCCATTCCTTGTGACTAGAAAGTGGATCCATAGAATCCATGGTCATACCTATGTGTATGTTGTCCATTTTATGAAATATATATGTGATATATATGAATGCATGCGATGTATGTTTAAAATGGATAATGTGCAAAGTGAGACTAATCTATAAAGCCCAAAAATCTTCCAAAGAAAATATTGAGTCATGGTTCTCCATTGGAACAATAGTTCAAGACAAATTCAAGCACTTATGTCATTGGTTATGATTACATAGGGATGAAATATTTGGTTTGAATGTTTTCTTGAAGTTATTGTAAAGCATGTGATGTTACGAGTATACGATACATTGTATGTCAATAACGACAACGAGTATTTGAGACATATAATGTTTAAATCATTATACTTGTTGGTCCAATGGGTTTGACTTGACTAGAGTGAAAAGCCAATAATGACAATGTGTATCTGAGGTTGGAAACACTAGGAACCGAATTGATTGAACCTTACAAAGAGTTATGATGAACAAGTGTTGTTCACTTGTTAGATATCAAAATTCTAATAACGACAATGTGTATCTAAGGAATTTGTGATAATCTAATAAGAATTCAATCACCTACTAGAAATCTACACCAACAGGATTTCCATTTCCTATTTGGAAGGATAGGATTCATCAAATTAGTAGGATTATCGTTTTGATTAAAGACCAAATCATTATGGTAGCTACTCATTACATAAGTTATTAATCTTATTGTTTTCTACATTTTGATAATACAAAATTGACAATCCTACTTGCGAATATATTTGATTCTTTTAGGCTCACAAGGCCTAAATCTATGGTCCTTGCTTTTGAGTACATAGTGTATGTATTCAGCTTGATTTATTCTTGATCTTTTAGAGAAAAGACTAATCCAAAGGAACATATCACTCCAATTGCAATGGAAACAAAATATTGGATGAGAATAAGACTCTAAGTAATTATGCATCATCTACAAAAGTTATATGATAAGCATAAATACACTGATTAATATGAGATATTAAGGCAATTATTTTGTTTGAATATGAGGAAAATTATAAAGAAAGAAAAAGGCAAGGAAAAGAAATTATAAAGGAAGAAAAGAAGAAAGTGTTTCTTCTTAATCTTCATAACTTTATTTTTCTTTGTCTTCTCCATATTTTTCATTCTTGTTCTTACTCTTACTATTCAATTAAAGTAAGAAATTAGAGAAAAGAAATCAAAGAAGAAAATATTTCATCTTTAATTTCTTGTTCTTCTATTTTTTATCTAGTATTCTTTATCAAAGAATTTGAATTATGAGAAACCTCTTTTATTTCTTATTAATTTTTAATTAAACTCGATTTGGAATTATTTTCATGTGATGATTAAATTAATCAAACAACTAGAAAGTTTAGATGTTTGATGAATAATAATTTTCAAATGGTTTAATTCTTCAAATTCATTCCAAATTTCTATTAGATGGAAAATGCACTTTAAGGTAATAGAAAAAGTTTTCTATCATAAATCCTAAAAGGGGAAATGCATGGGACAAGTCCATAGATAATGCTATAGTTGACAAAAGAAAGTGTTTCTATTGTCAATGTTATGAATATTGGAAAAGTAATTATTCTAAGTATTGTGAATACTTAAAGGACAAAGAGAAGGATAAACCATGTGATGGGAAATCTATCTCTTGTTAGTATATTCCAATGATTCATATAGTTCATCTATTGCTTGGATTTATGATATAAGTGCTTCTATGCCATATGCATGATCAAAGTAAGCAACAGAAGCATGGAGTTAAATGAAGTGATTTTGAAAATTCTAAGGGGCAAAGTGTTTGTTTCCAAAGAGCTTTAGAATACTTCATGATGATTTTAGAAATCATATTTTGTATGTCTTGTATGTACTTAATGATGATTTTAAAAAATCATATTTTGTAAATCATGTATGTATTTCATACTTAAGCTATATTGTTCTATAACTTTAAGGAATTGTGAATTTCATTGCTAGAAAAAATGTTTGCGTGGTTTATTATGGTAATAAACTTAAGAGTATGAATTATATGGTTGATATATTATTATTAAGTTAACAATAACAAAACAACTCCAAGTGCTTTTATGATAACGCCATAAAGAACTCCAATCTAAAATCACTATGATTTCTTAGATTAATTTGTTTAACTGAAGATAAGACAACCTAGTTGGACAATATGTGTCACTACCCATTAAGGTATGAACTTGTTTTTACTTAGAAGTCTAGTATCTAATGCAAAAATAAATAGATTATCTTTTGTTGGACAAAAGGATAGAAATCAAAGAAGTTTTAGAATTTATGCATACAGATGCATCAATACCATTTGTGAAATGGTTAGTGGAAGTTTTTCCTAATTCATTCTATTTACTTAAATATATGATATTAACCCGTTCGGAAAAAGGTAAATAAAATGAATTGTTCATTTGAATTTTTGAAATGTTTAAGAAATTCAAGATGAAAAGGAAAATAAATATTAAGGATATTTCATACAAAATGGGAAAGACTATCATGATTTGATTGAAGTGGGGAGAACTCAATTACCAATTTTTGAGGAATTTCCTAAATATAAAATTGGCATATAATCATAATTCTTTTTGGAAAAACCATACGTGATGGTACACTCAAAAGAATAAATTACAACATACATGATATGTTGTAATAAATGATGAACTATGAAAATTTTTGTTTATTTCCTTATGGAAATTTACAATTCATAGCTATATGATCTTAAATAGAATTTTCTCCAAAGTCTATCTAATCCTAACTCATATATGATATGACATGGATAGATATCAAAATTCTTACTCATAATAAGATTTGAGATATCTACCTTATTTGATAAGTTAAAGTTAGACAATTGGAAGATAATTCTAATTAAGATAAGCTTTGTTGGATATCCTAAAGGTGGTTTAGGATAGTATTTTTATCTTTTGCATACAAAGAGTTGTTAGCAAATATGTTATTTCTTGATAAAGTGTTTATTTAAGAAAGTGGCATATTGAGAAAGATAAAATGATTGCGTGAATGTCATCCAATAATATCCAACAAAATGATCACAGTAAAATTTGATCAACCCTGTGAAAAGTCTAAAACTAACTAAATGTTTTATCCTTATAAGCTCCTAAAAGTTTAGTAGAATATCTTTTTTTTTTTTTTTTGTAAGATATGATTTCTTTATATGAACACACAATAGTTGTATATTCATAATGAAGTGAATCATGAGATAGTAAAATATATAATCTTAAGAAAAATATAATTTACTTTATATGAATGCACAAAAGTTGTAAATTCATGATGAAGCAAATTATGAGATGATTCTATTATAGCTATATATGATATAGCAATGCATAATGATTATGAGTTTGACATATAGATGTCAATGCTAGTTTTCTTTCTCTAGAAAAGAAAACATAATCATGATATAAATCTAAAGGCTTAGAGTCTTAAGAAAATTCCAAAATATGCAAAACCCTAATGAGTTATATCATCGCAAGATGAGTCCTTAATGTACAAAATAATAGTGGGAGTATCCTCACTTTCAAGTTTTATACATGGATAACACATTAGTTTGTAAAAGTATTAATATATTTACACTTGTAGAATGGTTTTACAATTACTTTCTTCATTTAGACTTGAGATAAATATTTACATTTTTGTTAATTCATATCTATTTGTGAACCCTTAATTTTGCACTGTCCAGCATGCATTCAAACTTTAGAAGCACTTAGACTCAGTGAACAAACCTCCAAAGGTTAAAAACTCTCAAAATGGAAAAATCAAAACATTTCTTTTTGACATTTGAACCTGTTCAAATCATCCAAGACTGAGTAATGAGTACAACGCAACTAGAGTCATAAAAAATGAACGAGAAATGAGCGAGAACAGGCGAAAATAAGAAAAGTGGGTGAGCCAGTATGGTTACCGTACATCTCTATGGCATTACCGCAGGAGCTCTACAGTGCCGCGAGCCTTTTGCAGCACAGTAAAGGCCTATGCGGCAACCCGAGCATGCTTTTGTTTTTCTACAATTCCACATTGAATATGAACAGCTTCTATGCTCCAATCCTCCTCCTATATATTGATGGGCTCTCCACTCTTCAAAATACCAACTTCGAGAGCTTGAAAAGTAATAATTTCAAGCAAACCGCTTTGCATTTGCTCTTTGCTTCAGAAAGTGAGTTGGGGGGTTTCTCTTTGATTCTTACCTGACTAGTTTAAGGCTTTTCACCGACCTGTTCGAGGCAAGTCTCTTGCCCAAGGCTCATGTCCATAGCCCAAGGCTAGTTGTCACCAGCTATCAGAGGTTATCTGCCGCCCGCCGAGGCTAGCTGGTGCCTGCCATCTAAGGCCAACCGCCCTCCACTGAGGCTAGCCGCTGCCTGCCATCCTAAGTCAACCGGCGCCTACCATCCAAAGCTAACTGCTGCCTGCCATCCAACGCCAATGGCCGCCTGCCATCTAAGGCCAGTCATCGCCTGCCATATAGGTAAGCTTCTTTTCCTTTAAATTTTTATTGTCTAAATTTTCTTGCCACTTTTAGTTAGTTAATTAAATTGATTCATCTAGGTTGCTAGCTAATCAACTCGATAATCAATTAAATTAATTAATTAACTTAATCCTCTTTTAATCAATCAATCAAAACATGATAAAGTGGCTAGGCTAAATTAACCCCTTCGCAAGAAGAGAGAACTACATGGGTTCTAATTTCCATTCAAAGGAATACATAGGCATGCTTGGTTCAAGCATCGAATCCAATTAAAACTAACCAACTCTCCCCCCCATCACTTTCTTCACTTGCTTTTATTTTGCTTTCCTTTATTTTGATATTAGGTTTAGTTTAGTGAATGTGTGACTTCCCTATAACCCATAAGGGCTAGAGGAGGTATTCCCTATGTTTGGGATTTTATTAATGTTAACTTTCTTTTGGACTATTACTTGTATTTATTATTAGATATGTGGAATCAATGATCATGCATATTATAAATTATCCATGCATTTTAAATTATTCATGAAATATATTTTAAGTCACTTTTATATTAACTGGTCAAACTTATTTTGTTAAAATAAACTAAAAACCTAGTCCCCCAATCCTCTTTGGTTTCAAAGCTAGTGATCTTTTCCCTTTGGGTAATAATTGGAGTCAAATGGGTTTTTTCCTTATATTTTCCCAAATAACAATAAATTAAGGTGGCGACTCTAAGAAATAATTTTCAACCCTATCAAAGATAAGCTCGAGGGCTTCCTCATGAGTTCTTTCTTAAATGAGCATTTCGATTCCCTTTAATGGATCAGATCGGTGCCCGAGTGAGGCCTCACACTATAGAGATAGATTGAGGAGAATGTTAAATATGTCTAAGTCAATATTTGGACAAGATATTGAAAAGTTCAACATGCTAATTCTAAAAGTTTTATTTCCTACAATTTCAATATCCACTTTTTGAGGGTTGATTCCCTAGATACCCAAAGAAAGTATGGCATGGATTCCTTATAGTATAACTATTAGAAATCTAAATTATACAAGAGTTGTATAATAAGCCAAACATCAAGAATATTGTTAGTATGACTAACAAATTCTAATCCTTTCTAGGATTAAATTATTGGAAATATAATCAAAATTATTCTAAAGTACTTGAGAAGTATTTAAGATTTAATTTTGACTAATGAAGAATGTTACTACATAAATGATAGAGAGTCTATCATTGGGATTGTTATTATCTATAATGAAGAAATAATTTGCTAGAAAAGTTCTAAGCAAATTATTATTACAAACTTCATTATGAAAGCCAAATTTGCTACATAAGATGTTGCAAATAAGAAATTATTTTGGATTCAGCAGTTATGAATTGTTTTAAGAGTTTCACCAGTACATCACGAGTATCTCTCTACAGTGATAATAATGAAGTCTTAGTTTATGGCAAGGGGACTCGAGTCTTGCACTAAAATCCAGAATGTTTTGAAAGGCATTGATAAATTATCAAATCAATTGTTGGAATAGGGTGTTCCAGCCTTGTAGAAAATAGTGTTAACCATTAAATTGGTTAATCCATTGACTAAAGTCAAAAGTTAGTAACAGTTAAACTTCATCTTGAGAAGATGAGCTTCTGATACTAAGCATAATGGCTCTAGTGCAAGTGAGAGAACAACTTATCATATATGAACTTGCGCGACACTGAAAATTTATTCTTTATAAAAAAAATAAATATGATATTTTGTAAAAATGTAAAATTATCCTTAAAAATCATTTAAAAAAATTACCCATAAAAATGTTAAAATTTATAAATAAAAATTATATTGAAAAATTAATAATATTAAAATTAATTATTATTATAAGATTTAGATGAAAAATTCAACCATTAATGCATTTTTTTTCTTATAGAAATTAATACGAATTTAATTAGAATAATTAAACTAATAAAAAAAACTCAACCATTAATATAATTTTTTTTTAGAGAAATAAAAGAAAATAAATTAATATTACAAACAAATAAAAAAAGCAAAAAAAAAATATAGAACCATCTAAAAAATTACCCATAAAGATATTAAAATATATAAATAAAAATTATATTGAAAAATTAATGATAAAATTAATTATCGTTATAAGAATTAAATGAAAAAAAATTCAACTATTAATGTAACTTTTTCTTATAGAAATTAATATAAATTTAATTAGAATAATTAAATAAAAAAAACTCAACTATTAGTATAATTTTTTCTTATAGAAATAAAATAAGATAAATATAATATTAATTGTAAATATTGCAAATAAATAAAAAAAGCAAAAAAGAGAAAAACATAGAATAACTAAAAAACAAAAAAATAACTAAAAAAGAAAAAGAAAAACAAAGGATGTTTGATTTGGGATTCAAACCTATGATTTTAAGAGTATGTAGCCAATGTGTTAAATAGCTAAATCAACCTATCTTTTCAATTATTTTACTACATATATAATAATTAACCTATACACTGAAACTATAATGCATCATGGTCCCTAGTACATGATATATGTGACAACCTAAAACTAAGAGTTACGATGGTTTTAGGGCATGGGTAGGCATAAGACTATTAAAAATCTGTAGAACCCATTACTATTATTAATTCAATATAGTATCATGCAATCTGAACCATTCTTCTTACAATATGCCCAAAATCATAACCTGAATCATACATCTCAACTTAACATTTATATTCATGAACATATAACATAAATCAATCTATGACTTCTAATGGCTACAGTGCAGCTAATGATATAGACATTTACATTATATTTTTTTATGAAGAAGCCCATTATATACTTTCATCTTTATCTTATATATCATTCAATCCATAACTTGTATCCACGGACGATGTGATGAGCCATCAACTCAATAAGTTTATCAAATGAATGCAGTATAAGAGTGTCAAAGAAAATATCATTTCAATGGGTACCAAGAGTTATAGTCTCAATGAACAATGGTAATAATAACATATATGTGCCTAGAAGGATTGACACCAATTAATAAATATGTATGTGACAAAAATAATTTAGTACCATAATTATATTGGATCACTAATAGGGGACTAAACCACCAATCCCAAAAGTCTCAATATCAATATCAATCTCAATTAGGGCAGTAATTTTGCCCTGTATCAATTTATGTACACTTGGCTAAGCATATGCTTAAGGTATTACAGTCCACCTTAGGTAGGACACTAATAATATATCAATATATAGACTCTATCAATTTAGTCACTGGTGCACATAGTCTAATGGAATTTCCCCATTAGTATGGGCATTCTATCACTTGCATGGTCAATGATTTTTGGCTCGATAGGAAATAATAAAAAATATTTCAGCCCAAACGGCTTTTCATTAGCAATTAAGTAATTATCAATATCAATAGGTTCAATGTTAATGTTCAACAACAATAGAACAATGCCAATAGTAATAACAATAGTGGCAATAATAATGGAATAAATCAAATCATGGCAATAACAATGGATAAAAGATAGGTAAGCAATTTACGCACATTCACAACTTACCTCAATCACTATATTCATCCAGTAAGTTTAAATATCTCAATTTGCAATTTTTTCCAATCACCTTAATTGAATGAGGCTCAACAATTCCTTTGTTACTTATTTCTAAAATTTTACTAAAAATTTGGCAGCATTTCCTTTTAATATTAGTTAATCCTTAAAATAATAAATTTAATTAATAATTACTTAATACGAATAATGGTAGTAGTGACCATTTCTAATGTACAAGATCCAACAAAGTGGCAAGTACTGAGCATATACTGTATCGCTAACTTTCATTGAAAAATTATTACAACTTGTGAGACATCGCTCGAACGCCCCTCTCCCACTCAAGATATCTTAAGGAAAGGCAGGCAATTTTTAAGGAGGTCATGAAATGAGTTTTAGTGCTCATGATTGGAATGGTTATCATTTGGAAAATTGATTTTTGAAAAGTGATTTGGGAATCGCCACCATAATTTATTTTTTTTAATGAGAAAATAAATGAAAAACCCATTTATGACTTCAATTCATTAATTTTAGTTAATTAATTTATCCAAAGATAAAATTGCTAGTCTTCGAACTAAGTTGAGCTAGAGGACTAGGTTTTTTGTTTTAAATAATCACGATTTGACTCTTAAGTTTAATTTAACTTGGAAAATTGATTTCATGAATAACAAGTATTAAATGAAAATTATAAAAACACATGAACATGGCATAATATGAATGCATGGTATAAATTTGGGTGTGAAGGAAAGAGTATTTAAGTAAATCATCTACAAATTAAAGAGAGTGTTCTCCTAGTCCTTACGAATGCTAGGGGAACTATATGACCACTTCTTAATTCCAAAATAATTAACTAAATACATTAATTAAAAATAGAATATCTTTTCTAGCCCTTATGGGTACTAGAAAGATCACAACTTCCCTTACAAGAGAATGAAAATAGATAATTATAATTGAAAGTAAATGAAAAATGGAATTAATTTGAAATTGGATTTGAGTTTTAGATTTAAATTCTAAACGTGCCTACGTACCTCATTGAATGGGATCAAAACCCACATAATTCATTCCAAGATTAACTGCAGGGGCCTAAGGATTGATTGAATTAATTTTGATTCATGAGTTGGATGAAAATAGTTTATTTTAGGTAGATGAGATGGGTGGAGTTTTTTGCCAAACTGAAGTTATGTTTTATCAAGACTAAATGATTGGTTTGATTGAGAGATTAATTAATTAATTAATTAAAATGATTAATTAACTAATTAATGTGGTAAAATTGATGGATTAATTAATTAGGATGAAAGGTGGATTAATTGAAAAAAAAAGATTAATTTGATTTTAGAAAAAAAAAAAAGAGATTTAATTAATTAATTAAGTGAATATTTTTTAAAAAAAAAGATGATTAGTTAATTAAAAAGATTAATTAACTTAGGTTAAGATGGAGTAATTAATTAATTAAAAAGAGTGATTGGAGGGAAAATAATAAGAGAAAACTTGTGGATAGCCTATCAACATAAGTTTTTGGAGTGAAGAAAATGGTTAGACCTATTTATAGGCAAATGAGATGAGGGTAATTTAGGAATTGAAAGAGTGAAAAGATCTAAAAGTGTAGGGCCAAAAGGGTTAAAAAGGGCAAAATGGTCATTTTGGCGCAAGAGGGACCAGGTGGTTCCGCCTGTGCTCTGGCAGTAGGTCATGTCAGATTTTCAACTTTTTAGGTTTTGGGCTTTCGTGTAAGTTTTCAAGCCTCTCGAATCAATTTTCAGGGCTTTCATGTAATAATCCAAATTTTTATTAAATTTTAAGAATTCTTATTTTATAAGAAAGTACATTAATTAATCAATTATAATTGTTTACATTTTATTTGATTTATAATTTAGGTACCATACATATGACAACCGAAAGGAATATAAAATATTTATTTTAATTTTATTAGTATATGTATATATGTTTAAAGATCATGATAAATTATGTATATTGACATCTCATGAGATAAAAATATTTTATAAAATTGATGGCTTAAGTATTAATGGATTATGGCTTAATTATTATAGTTTAAATATTAAGGAATTAATTCAAATTATAGGTAAATTCATTTAAATGTGATTTTAGGTATTTAACAAAGGTTTATATTTAAAGATTTATAATTATATGTAATTAAATTAAAGAAATTAATTCTTTGAAAATAGTTAATCAAAATAATGATATGTATGTTAATAGTATTATTTTTGAATCTTTATTTTAAAGTAAATATTAATTTAATATTTTAGTAACAAGGTTATTATTATTATTATTATTATTATAAAAAATTGTTTAGCTTATCTGATTAGTCTATTTTAGAAATGGACCAATCAGATGCTAGAAGGAAGATGGATTAGCGGAGAGAAAGAGAGAGGGAGAGGGGTGGTCGATGGTGTCGATCACAGCCTTTTGGCCGGTGGTGCATAACACCACCACCACCACCACCAGTGGATTACTCAACGTCTAGTGACCCTAAACAGACTAGCACCAATGAAGATAGGCAATAGACAATAGTACATCATGGAGAGGAAGTTTTTCCAGTGATCTCAACTTTTAAGCGAATTCAAGTGATTATTCTGGCGAATCCAGGTGATGATTCTAATGGATCTTGGTTTCATTTGGAAGCTCTCTCCATGAGCTTTCATTTGACACACCATATGGTTGGCCAGTGATGGAGAAATCAGAGGGAGGAGCAAAATGGTGACTGGATCGGAGCTTTCGAGCTTCGATTTCAATGATCGACAGCGAGTTATAGTCAACAGAGGGTGGATTTGAAACCATGGCGATGACATGAATCTGATGGTATGGTTTTTTACCACCAGGATCACCATCCATAGCAGCACATGGCTGGAGGGTGGCAGAGCTGCCGCCACTCCAATGACCTCAGTCCAGCAGCTCCATTTCATCATTTCAACGACATTTTTGAACCTAGTTCGACCTAATTCGGCTAGGGTAAATCTAAAACCCTTGAATTTCAATATGTTGCTTGAGTTGGGCTATATAATGGTAATACATACATACATACATACATACGTATGTACATACATACGTACGTACGTACATACGTACATACATACATACATACATACATACATATATATATATATATATATATATATATATATATATATATATATATACTATTGAAATTATATTACTGATACTAAATGATGAATTCATAACTTTATTTTGAATTTATATGAATTTAGTTATATAAACTATATGTTGTTTTGAGTGGGATTAACTCTATGGCTATTGCGCTTTTTTCGACAACTGCTAACTCGTTGGCACTTGTTTTCCCTTATGCCTGGTTGTTATTGCCTTGGGCTTGAGCCGAGTGTGGGTATTCTAATAGGCTTGCCTCCCTTAGACTGATGCTTTGAAAATGTGATTAAATAAAGAAAATAGCAGTTACACCATCAACAGCTAAATCTCTAACGAATTTATGTTATTAAAATATGAAATTAGATTATAGATTTACTTTATGAATTAATCTTATGAATTAGTTTCTAATTTTTATAAAATGAAATGTTTATTAAGTTAGTCATATAAATAATTACTGACTATCACCTTATATTATGAAATTAATTTAAAATTTGAGAGGTGAAATTAGTATAGGAATTGATGTATGAAATTGTAGGAAATTAAATGAGATTAATTACTTGTTAATTGGAATTGAAATAAAATTGTATAGGTTAATTAATTAATTTTATATTACTTTAGTACTGAATTAATTTATGTTTACTATATAGATATAACATGAAAGAAATTAATTTTTTATTCTTAGATATTGACTTTTCAAAATTAATATGTAAAGTTAGTTTACAAATTTAATTGTTACTGATTTTGAGTTTCTGTAACTTGGGCTTATTATAAGTTAATATAGATTTTATAAATGATGGAAAGATTGAGGTTAATTAGTTGTTAATAAAATATTATATATTAATGCACTTAATAATGAATTTAATTTATGGTATTATTTAAATTTATTTTATATATAATGAGTCAGCAAAGGAATCTTAAAGAAATTAAATTAATTTTTTAGATTTATAATCTATATAACTAATGAGTTTCTTCTTTATTATGAATTTATAGATTTTTTTAAGTTACTTTAAATTAAATATTAAAATGAAATATTTTATTATAAAGTTATATTAATAGGAATTTAAAAAGTTGCTTTAGCTTGATTTTAATATTGAAGTAAGTTATGAGATGATTGCTAATAATGAAATGAAAGTAAAAAATGTTAGAAGGTATGTCCTAGAGCAATGAATGAGTTATGTAAATGTAAAACATTATCCCTAAATGGCAATAAAATATATGTATATAAATAAAATTGTTCTATTTTATTAAATATATATTTGAAGTTCATAAGTATTTTTCAAAAGAGGATTTATTCTCAAGTGTTGAGAATATGGATGGCAGATTGCTTTTAAACAAATACTTTAAAATACTCATAATCATAGGATTAATGACTGGCATCATTAATTTCAGAAAATCATCACCTCTATTTATAATCTACAATCAGTATATGATACTTATGATTATAGAGACAGTGAGCATCATACTGTTTGACAAATGTTGTCGATATAAATATATGGATATTCATATGATGAATGATTGAACTATGATGTTAGATGATGATAACATGGAGTTTTATTACTAGTTAATAAATCATCATCTAGGTCATAATTGTACATATAGTCCTTTAACGCGAGAGACATTGTATCTCATTCATCGGTAGTTGGAATTTATTACTACTTTTATACTAATGCTATTCAAGTATTGGTATATGGTATGTGATAATTCTAACTAGTTATGTATGGAGGTAAGTGATTGCCAAGAGAGAATTCATCAACTTGAATAAACAAGGAAGAAATCCTATATTATCTGATTATTCTTGATAATCAAATCCTTGGCCAAGGTAGTAAAGATTCACTAGAAATGATTTCTAGTAGGAATCGATTTTATCAAGAATTAGAATTGAGATATAGACATATTATCGAAGCATATTAGGATTTGACAAATCCATGACCCTAGCTAAGATTGGAATTTCATAATAAAAGGATTTTAGTGTACGTTAATTATGATCAATGGTCCATGAAATGAATAAGTGATTAAACACTCATATTCATTCTAATTAGGTAGTTATGATACGTAATACTAGGCATCACTTATGACTTATAGGACTAAGGGTGAAATAGGGATTTCACATTAGTAGAGAAAAATATTTTCTCAATCCCATTGCTAATTAGACATGAACCTAAAAAATAACCCCCACCCCCCCCCCCCCCCCCCCCCCCCAAAAGTATTCACATTCCAAGAATAAAAGGTTTACCATAATAATTAATTAAAGTGTTTAATTAATTGATTAATGGTAAAAGGATTGAACTTCTAATTAAATTTACAAAGACCCTAGCATGTCTTGAAGTTTAAATCCAAAATGATTTCTTATTAATTAAATCCTAATTTATATATGATATAAATGAGAAGTATTTAATTAATTAAGACTATAGATGAGTTAAAAGAATTAATTTTGAGCTTTGGACAAAATCCTAAATAGCCAAAGCCCATTTGAGAAATGGAGAGAGGTAATTTAGGGGTTAGAAAATTTCTATAACCCTAAAGCCCATATGATGAGTTTAGAGGTTAGAGATTTTTTATAACCCTAAAGCCCATATAATGAATTTAGGGGTTAGAGAAAGTGCACCAAGGTCAAAATGGTCTTTTAACTATGTAAGGTTTAATTGAAATAATCATAGGACCATAAAGGGTAACATGGTTTTTTCTGTTTAACCCTAAAGCATAAAGCAATTTAAATATCTTATTTGTCCCCTAATTAACAACATAGTTATTTGCTATATAAAAGGCAAATGAAGTTGTTAAAATAAGAGGTTTTTATGCACATCTTTTCTATGAGAAGCCTTAGTTACTAAGTCTTGAGAGAAAAGAAAAGGAAGAAGAGTTCTTTAATTTTCTTGTTCTTCATTCTTGTTCTTTGTTCTTTGTGAAAAAGCAAAGATTTCTTGTGTTGAAAAGATCCATAGCAATTAGAAGAAATCAAATCACCAAGAATTTGTGTTAAAAGATCTTGTGTTCAATCGGGCTACCAAGAGAGAGAATCAAGAAGATCTAAACAAATCAAAGTGTGCCTTAAAGGTGGAGCTTGGTGTGGACAATCTAAAGGCTCAACATTTGGGGAGCTTTTGGAGTGGAAAGAAGAATCAAAGTTCTTAGGATTCAAAAAGTAATATGATTACCACTTGATCCTTTTTTCTTTATTATGTGCTTTACTCATTAATTAATAGATTGCTTGAATATTTATTGAACTCAATTGGGTGAAAGTAAAATTTTAAATTGTTTGAAATTTCACCCACCTTATTGCTTCTGCTTAATTTGCTCCCAATATTCCTTCAATTAGTATCAGAGCCACCTAATTTCTATGTAAAACCATTGTATATGTTGCTATGGGTGTTTTTATGTTGATTGAAATTGAGTTGGAAAAAGTTTTGGCACAAATGTTGTGTTGATGGATCCAAGAATCACGATCGCTGCATCCATTTTGTGCCTACTAATTTGTTTCCACAATCGCGAATCAATTTTAGTGCTCATGAAATCTTTGTCATGATCGCGATTATTGAGTCACACCCGCAAATGTGTTACAACCGACTTAGTTCTAACATTAGCATTGTTTTCTATTATAACTAAGTCATGATCACAAAACACATGTTGCAACCACAAATTAATCGCGTTTGGAATCGCAACAGTGAAACAGGTCACAATTTTTACTTTTTTTTCCTAACTTTTTTATTTTCAAAATTATTTTGGACTATAATTTCAATCAAACAATTTTTATGACTTAAAATATAAATTTAAGTCATAAAAACCCTGAATATATGATATTTAAAGTGGTTTTGGAAATGTTCCAAAATTGAACAACATATCGATAATTGCAATTGTTGTATTTATGTTTGTTGTTTGTTTGAGAGGTATGAATGGTTTATCATGGACTAGAAAATTATAATGTATGTTTTCTTTTGTGAAAAATGTAATTAAAGATTAATTACTTATTTAGTTTTAATTAAATTCATTGAACCTTATGAGTTTTTTGTTATATTCTCACCTTGGTATGCCAAGGATACATATGTACATATGGTGATAGGGAGATACAAGAATAAGAAGAGATTCAACCTATGAAGATGCCTAGTGGGAGCATGAAGATTCAATTGTTGTAATCTCATGTTTGTAATTTGATTAACCTAAATTTTAAATCATTCCTTATGGCTAGGAATTGAGCCTATAGCTAGTCCATGATTAAACCTATATTTACATTATTTTTTTAGTAACATATATTATATATGTGATCCATACTAATATGAATAATGTAAAAAGTGAGACCTAAAATTAAAGCCTGAAAATCTCCCAAATGAAATATTAGGTCATAGTTCTCCATTGGAACAATAATTTCTTTAAAGTTATTGGATAGCATGTGATGTTACAAGTATGAGATACATAGCTTGGCAATAATGGCAAAGAGTACCTGAGCCCTGCAATGTTGAATTATCTATACTTGTTTGTCCAATGGGTTTGACTTAACTAATGTGTATGACTAATAATGACAATATGTATCTGAGGTCAAAAACATTAGGAACCAAGATGATTGAGCCTCGCAAAGAGTTGTGATGAACAAGTATTGTTCACTTATTAGATATCAAATTCTCAATAATGACAATATGTATCTGAGAGTATTTGATAGTCTTATAAGAATTCAATCACCCATTAGAAATCCACCCTAATAGGATTTTTGGCAAAGTTTAACATGTTGGCTTTTATGTCATATGATTTGCATAAGCAATATGAAAATTATGTTGAGGCAAGGGACATTCTTATCCATTTACGTAAACTATATAGAGAAGAAAGTAGAACTGCTAGATATGAGATATCAAAGCAGTTGTTCCAAACCAAGATAAAAGAGGGAGAGAAGGTTGGGTCACATGTTCATAAGATGATCAAGCTCATTGAGCAATTAGAGAATTTAGATTTCACCACGGATTCCAACCTTCAAATAGATTTGATCTTACAATCCCTACCTAATTCCTTCTCTAATTTCATTATGAACTTTCATATGAATAAGATGGAATGCACTCTTGCCGAATTACATAATAGTCTTGTGACTGTACAAAATTCCATGAAAGGCAAAGTTAAAGAGGTTGCTCTAGTTGCTTCTTCTAGTAGTAAGACTACCAAGAAGAAAAGTAAAAAGAAAGACTCCAAACTTAAGCCAAGTGGTGGAGTAAGCAAAGATAAGTCCACAAAGGCAGCTTCGGATGGTAGTGGAAAGTGTTTCCATTATAACTAAAGTGGACATTAGAGAAGAAATTACCCAAAGTATTGGGAATCCTTGAAGGGCAAGAAAAAGAACAAAGGGAAGAGCAAGTCTTCTGAATGTATGTCTTTTAATTGTTCGATTGCTAATATTTCATATGGTTCATCAAAGGCTTGGATACTTGATAGTGGTGCAAGTTCTCACATTATACTTCTATTCAGGAAATGACAAGTAGTAGAAGTTTGGAAAAAGGGGAAGTGATCCTAAAGCCCGGTAATGGGGCAAGTGTTGAAGCCAAAGCCATTGGATCAACTTCCATAAATCTTTTTGATTATGCATTATTATTAAAAGATGTTTTGCACATTCCTAATGCCAATAAGAACATCATTTCAGTAACTAGTACGACTATTATGGGTTATGAACTCTTATTTAAGAAAGATGTTTGTATTATCTATTATTGTAATAGAATCATTGATAAGGGTTATGTACTTGATAGCCATTGTTATTTAGATAATGATAACAATAATACAACTCCAAACATAAGTAATATAAATGCCATGATAAAAATAACTCCTAATTCAAAGCATATTTGGCATCTTAGACTAAGTCATATTGCCGAAGATAGGATATCAAAATTGGAGAAAATGGGCATACTTAACCCTTTGGGTGGTGAACCTACTTCAATTTGTGAGTCTTGTATCCAAGGCAAAATGACTAGGTCACCTTTTATTGGACAAAATGAAAGAGCCAAAGAAGTTGTGAAACTTATACATAGTAATGTATATGGTCCATTTAGTGAAATGACAAGGGGTGCATACTTATATTTCATTACATTTATAGATGATCTTTCAAGGTTAGGATATGCATATTTAATGAAGTATAAATATGAATCCTTTAAAAAGTTCAAAGAATTCAAAAGTGAAGTTGAGAAACAAATAGGAAAAGGTATTAAAATCCGACAATCAAATCGAAGATGTGAATACCTAAGTACTGAGTTTAAAGATTTCCTTAAAGAACATGGCATTATCTCACAATTAACCCTTCTCGGAACACCATACTCAAATGGTGCGTCCAAAAGGAGAAATCATACTTCATTAGATATAGTGCATTGTTGTGAGGCCTCACCTGAGCACCGGTTCTGTCCGCTAGGGGGAATCAGGATGCTCATTCGAGTTTAGACTCATGATGGAACTCTCAGGTTCAGATTGGTTGATTTTGAAAATGATTTTAGGAGTCGCCACCTTAATTTTATTTAGTTGGGAAAATATTAAGGAAACCCAAAATAACTCTAATTCATTAATTTTGCAATAAATTGAACCAAGGATAAAATTACTAGCCTCAAACCAGGTTGAGTTCAGGGTAGATTTTTTGATTTTAAATAATCTAAATTTGGCTCTTAAGTTTAATTTGACTTTGAAAAAAAAAATTGATTTCATAGATAACAAATATTATAAGATGATAATTGTATAGAAGATGCATGAGTATGATATGAATTCAAAGGGAAAATTAAAATAAAATATTCAAAAATTAAAAAGGAAAAAGAGATTGATTGAGATTTAGATTTGTGATTTAGATTTAGATTTTAAACGTACCTACATACCCTATTGAATGAGGATCAAAACCCACGTAGTTCATTCCACGATTAAGTGGAAGGGTTTAGGGGTTGATCAAATTGATTGATTTGATTTGGGTTTGTTAGTTAGAAGAACAAGCTGATACCTTTGCTTTAGCTTATGGAGGATTTTACTGGACCGAAGTTCTGTTTTATCATGACCGGGTGATTAGATTGATTGGGAGATTAATTAATTAATTAAAAAGATTAATTAACTAATTAATATGATGTAAAGGATGGATAAATTAATTAATTAAAAAGATTAATTAATTAATTTGGATGAAGGGTGGATTTAAGAAAAAATGATCAATTTGATTTTGAAAAGTGATTAATTAATTAATTAATTAAAAGGATTAATTAATTAATTAATTGAGTGATTAATTTTAATTAAAAAAGAGAGTTTTAGTTAATTAAAAAAAATAATTAACTTAGTTAGGGTGAGGAAAATAATTAATTAAAATGATTAATTAATTAATTAGAGAATAGATGAAGGGAGAAGAAGAAGAAAAGTTGATAGATAGTAATCAATATCAACTTCAGTGTGTTTGAAATGAAGAAATGAAAAGACTATTTATAAGAAAATGAGGTGAGGGTGATTTGGGAAGTGAAAATGTGAAAAGACAAAAAGGATAGGGCTAAAAAATACTAAAGAAAAAAGAAAAAAGGGCATTTTGGGCATTTCAGCCAGGCCCAGGCTGTGCGGATCCCCGCCTAAAGCGGCCAGGCTAGCCGTGTCAAAGAGAAGTGGCCATCGTGATCTGCACCTCCACTAGCACAGATTTGCACCGCCCTTGATGCAAAGTTGCATCAATTTCTAATGTGCTTTTTTAGCTAGTTTTTCGGTCCATTTTTTAGGATTTCGGATCAGTTTTTGGGAGTTTTAAAGTTCAGAAAAATTATTGGTCAGTATCGATAGGTTCAAAATTAATTTTAAAACATTCGAGCATTCAGTTTTAGAGAGAATCTAGTCGATTTTGAAAAAATATTATCTGATACAAAAAGTCCGATTAGGGTAAGAAAGGCATTAGATTATGCCAAGAATACTTTGATCAATTTTGAAGAGTTTAGAATTTAATTTTGGAGGTGCTAGAATAAGGGTTCATAGCTGCCACCTCATCATATTGGCTTTGAACAAATGGTGACTCTGATACAGTGAACGCTGGGAAGAGGTGTCTTGTCAGACTCTAGGTTGTGTGTTCTTGTCAGGTCCTTTGGAAGGAGGCCCTCTAGGATAAATGAGGTTTTATCAATGGCTATCATTCTGGCCTCGACATTGGGTGCAAGAATGGTCTTAGTGAATTTCAATTAAAGGTATCTGGTCATCTCTAATATTAGAGGTAAAGATGATTTGGGGTAAATCTCAATCAAGGCTATTTGTCCGGCCTTAATGTTAGAAGTAAGATGATTTGGGTAAATCTCAATTCTGATGATAGTGAATCCAAGAGAATGGATGGTATAAGGAACTAAAGTGATGTCTATGTCGGTGCTTGGATATATTTGGGTGCGAGACATGGCTGAAAAAGGAAAATGGTAAAAAGAACCATAGGGATGTTTAAGCAATCGTTTTTAAACATTTATGGGGAAAAGTGCAACTAACGAATGTATGTGAGAAAATAAACCAAATGGATATCTAAGCTAGTTGCTAGATATTTTATGGGTGAATTGATGGATTTGGGTAAAAGATATGGAAATTGAAACCATATAGTTGTCTAAGTGATCTTAGACATTTATGGGTGAAATTGATAGATTTGGATAAAAGAGTTGAAAAAGAAACCACATGGATGTCTAAGTGATCGTTTTTAGACATTTATGGGTGGAAGAGAATTTTACAAGATATTTTAGTGAAAGGAGAGCCTCGACTTATGGCAAGTCAGCTCAAGATATTCTGACAAGATTTTGGTAAAAGGAGATCCTTGGCCTATGGCGAATCTGCTCAAGATATTCTGAAAAGATTTTGGTAAAGGGTGAGCCTCGCTTATGGCAAGTCAGCTTGAGGCATTCTGACAAGATTTAATAAAGGGATAGCCTTAGCCTATAATAAGTTAGCTCAAGATATTCTGAAAAGATTTAGGTAAAAGGAGAGCCTCATTTATGGCGAGTTAGCTCAAGAGATTTTGAAAAGATTTTGATAGGAGGAAAGCCTCAGCCTATAGCAAGTCAGCTCGATAAATTTTGAAAAGCTTTCAGTTGTGCCAAGGAAACTTAGGCTTCAAAAGGCTCAAAGGAACTTTACCAGGAGTAAAGGGATTTTGGAAGTCACACTTTATTGATTAGTATTTAAAAAGGTACCATTTAGCTTCAAAGAAGTACAGGTCAACTTTAAGAGGTGTCAGTCAGCTTTAAGGAAGTACTAGTTAGCTTTAGGAGGTGTCAATCAGCTTTGAAGAAGTATTGGTCAGCTTTAGGAGATGTCAGTAAGGCTATTGGCTCAGCTTATGCATGATGACGCATGATTGCATAGATGTTGGTACACATATGATGCATGCATGTTTCAGAATTCATAGACCTTTTATTTGACTTGTATGCCATACATGACCTATGATGAAGTCAGTAATGGATGATTGCATAGATACATAAAGGTGGATTCACGTATTTGCTTTGTGAATGCAATTTTTTTTTCATGTGACTTTTACATTCGTAGAGTCATGTATTTGCGAACTGAGAAACTCGAAAAGGTTGAGGAACTCAACTTAGCTTGGTATGGAATAGTTACCATAGTGGCATTACTTGGAGTTTGAGTGGATTGAGATTTTTCTGATGGTTTGCTTCAAGTTTTGGAATCTGGTGGCCCGTGTTTTCTATTTTGGTGTTGTTAAAGAGAAGTTGTGTCCCACCTTTGGAAAGTTCAATGCTATGGCTTGGCTACGACTCAGAGGCAACTTTGGTGGTGCCAGAGCTCATAGTCTAGTATTTTCTTAAATTTTTTTTTGGACTTGTCTTAAGATGTCACAAGCTAAATGATGATTAGTGATGGTCAAGTAAATTTGACTATTGTGATTAAGAACTTCCATGATCCTAGTGACCAAGGAGATATGAGGGGGCAGAGACTCAAAATGGGGGCTTTGATTTTTTGTTTAAGAGTTGGATAAAGGTCTATTGATTAGGGTGATGCTAGAGTGGCAAATGGAACAGATGCATTTTGTGGTTAGAGCTGTGCTAGCAAAGACACTGATGAGCCTTGATTGCTTTGTCTAGGATTTAGAGAGATGAATTGTCTTGCCAGTTATTCACCAAGTGAGAAAATTTTGTCTATTCTTACCCTTTCTGTTGGGGGTGCTTTGTGGGTGTCTATTTTAGATTTTGGGTTATCTTGGAAGTGTGGCCGATGGATCATTTTTGAGTGGTGGCCCTTACTTTTCAGTTTGTACATGCTTTATTAAGACTCGGTTAGAGATCGGATAAGATGGTTGCTTACAGCTTGCCTTTGGAGGACACATTTTTAGCACTGCCAATAGTAAATGATTAGATCTCTCATTACTGGGGGCCATGGTGTGAACCCTCAATTTTGCACTCTCATCATCCAACTGCAGCTTTTACACCTGCTAAGTTTAACATGCTATAGAGAGCCATTATTGCGATCCCACTAGCCAGTTAGCGAGCAAGGGTTCGGGGGCATTTTTTAGCCTTAGTTACATTGCTATCTGGATATCTAAATTTTCTAAACCCCAAACCAACAAATCCCTAAAAAAATAATAATAAATAAACAACTGCGTTAGAATCTAACAGGACTCTGCATTTGTAGTGGCGCAGCGACCACGTTTTTCTTATGTTGCCCGCCAGGCTTCTTACACGCGGCAGCCACATTTGATCAGCGCGAATCCATGCCGCCCACCTGGTTTAAATTCTTAAAATGCCCTCTCTTTTTCATTTTTTAATATTTTTTAGCCATATCCTTTTTGTCTTTTCATATTTTCACTTCCCAAATCATCCCCACCTCATTTTCCTATAAATAGCCCTTTCATTTCTTAATTTAAAACACACATTGAGATAGAGTTGATAGTTATCCTCTAATTTCTCTCTTCTTCTCCCTCCAATCACTCTCTAATTAATTAATTAATCTTTTTAATTAATTAATTACCTCACCTTAACCAAGTTAATTAATCTTTTTATTAATTAAAATTCTCTTTTTTAATCACACAATTAATTAATTAATTAATCTTTTTAATTAATTAATTAATCACTTTTTTCAAAATCAAATCAATCCTTTTCTTAAATCCACGCTTCATCTAAATTAATTAATTAATCTTTTTAATTAATTTATTTATCCATCCCTTTTACCATATTAATTAGTTAATTAATCATTTTAATTAATTAAGTAATCATTTTTCTTAAATTCACCCCTCATCCAAATTAATTAGTTAATCTTTTTAATTAATTAAGTAATTTATCCATTCTTTTTATCACATTAATTAGTTAATTAATCATTTTAATTAATTAATTAATGTCTCAATTAATACAATCACCTGGTCCTAATAAAACAAAATTTCGGTCCGGTAGAACTCTCCGTCAAGCAAAAGCAAAGGTATTAGCATTTTTCTCTCAACACACCCAAACCAAAATCAATCTGATCAACCCTTAAACCCCTCCACTTAATCATAGAACAAAATATGTGGGTTTTGATCCCCATTCAATGGGATACATAGGCACATTTGGAATCTAAATCTAAACCTCAAATCCAAATCCCAACCAATCTCCTTTCCCCTTTTTTTGATGTTTCATTTTAATTTTCTCATTGCACCCATACCACACTCATGCATTAATCATAAGTTGTCACATAATATTTGTCATTCATAAAATTTGTTTTTAAGTTAAATTAAACTTAGGAGCTAAATTTAGATTATTTAAAACCAAAAACCTAATCCCTGAACTCAACCTAGTTCGAGACTAGTTATTTTATCCTTGGGTAAATTAATTGCAAAATTAATGAATTGAAGTTAATTTGGATTTTTTCCTTAGTGTTTTTCCAACTAAATAAAATTAAGGTGATGACTCCCAAAAATCATTTTCAAAAACAACCAATCCAAACTTGAGGTCCATCGCGAGTCTAAACCCAAATGAGTATCCTGATTTCCTCTAGCGGACCGGACCGCTGCTCGGGCAAGGTCTCACAGTTGGTGACTCCACTGGGGACCTTGCCACCTTTTTTAAAAATAAAAAAAAAATAAGAGGATTATTATTTGGTTAAAATTTTTTCCAAAATAATCTCCATTTGGCTCATTAAGTATAATTTGATTTTCATGCATCACTTTGCATAATAAAGGCTCATTGCCTAACTTTAGCTTTAGGAAAACTCTTGGATGGTGAGTAGCATTAACTCGACAACTCTCTTTGAGTATGTTAGGAGATAGCAAAAGCATTTCACCCCACAATGAATCCCTGATCATTTTGGTGGTGTAACAAGCAATCAGTACCATTGGACCTATTCAAGGCTCTTTGACTCACATGTGATCAAGTATATTGATGCTCTAGTGGGACAAGGACCCTTAATCAAGCCACACTTCACCCTTGTACATGTAGTGGCCCTAGCATTGACCCTAGGTTCTATGTACCATAATAATGGAGATATTTGTACATATGCCCATGAAACCTTTTTTTTGGCATGCATCATAACATCGCCATGCATACATAACATGAGAAGCTTGATAAGGTAAAGCCTTAAACTGGTGGTCCGTTACCCCAAATATCCCACACACTCACCCTGTCAACATGTAAACCTCGTGACCAACCATGTGGAGGGAATCCTTTTCCCGACACACCTTCACATTTCATACTACTTTTTTCCTTCACAATTCTATATTCTTACCCACTTTTTTTTGTCTATTTTTTATTTCAAGGTACCAATAGCCAACACCTCCAACCCTTTTGACCAAGACACAATAAGCACCTTTTTCACTAATATCCTTAAGAAACAAGAAGAAACTTTTCAAGTTGCACTCACCACCGCCCTTAAGACCCAAGTTGACACTTTGACTAATGCTCTTAACACCCAGTCTGCTACCTTTGCCAATGCTCTCAACTCCCAATGCCAGTCCATCATCAATGAGGTCAGGGAAATGACTAATACTACTATTACTCCCCCTCCTACTTATGTTGAGCCTACATCTACCCAAGCTAAGACTAGCCATGCACCTACTCCTACTCCTACTCCTACTCCTACTCCCCCTATTATTAATCTCACTGATAAAGGGAATGCACCTAAAACTCCAACCTCTCCTTCCATGGACTTAAACACAGCCACTCCCTCTTCCACTACGAATCCTTTTCAAAGTGGAGATTTCTCTAGCTTTCTCGAAACTAAGAAATTGGTGGAGAAAATTAATGTCATAGAGAGAATACTCAAGAACATCAAAAAGCACAAAGACATGATAGATGTCGACTCCTTAGCTCTCTTTCCAAATGCATGGGTTCCACTAAAATTTAAAATGCTAGTCATGGACAAGTTTAATGGCACCACATGTCCTAAAACTCATCTCAAGATGTATGTGGGTGCCATGAGACCTTTTAGTGTGGATGACGAGCTCCTTGCTCGTTATTCTAACAATCCTTAACTGGAGTTGCTATTAAATGGTTACTCGATCTCGACCAGAATCACAAGAAGACTTGCGATGACATATGTAATGCATTTGTCAAGTAATACCACTACAACATCAAGGTGGATGTCACCCATCGAGATTTGGAAACCATAAAATAAGGGCCAAGAGAATCCTTTACCGCATTCCTTATAAGGTGGAGAACAAAAATGGCTCAAATGGTGAATCGTCCATCTGAAGTAGAGCAAATTGACATCATTATCAAAAACCTCCTCCCCTAATATTAGGCTCATCTATAAATTCAATACCTCCCCAGCTTCAAAGCTCTCATTGCCATTGCCTCCAAGATCAAGGATTTGATTCAATCGGGACAAATCAAAGATGAATCCTCTAGTTCAAGGTATCATAAGAACAACAATTACACCACTAACTCTACTACCAAAAGAGAATGAGAGGTAAATGTTGTCTCTTATCACTAGCCAATGAAGTTGGAAAGGAGGACTTTTTTCGAGCTAGGCATGCCTTCAACGTCATTTATAAGAAAGCCTTTGAGGCTAATCTGGTTAAGCCTTTAGACCCATGACCTCCTCTAAACCCTTTGCCCAATGGTTATATGCTACTGAGCACTGCAACTATCATCAAGGGCTGGGGTACAAAACTAATGCATACAATGCTTTGAAGCACAAAATTCATGACCTCATTGATAGTGGAGACATCATTGCTCCCAAACCCAAAGTCTAACACCACCACCAATCCTTTTCTGCACCACCGAGCTCACCCAACCATCTCAAGTTTCACCTGATAATTGGCACTTTGAGAAGAGTGCCAGCACTGCTGTACCCCTATCTAATTCTTTTGAGTCTATGTCTGAGTCTCATAAGCCTGAGTCAGAGTCTGGGTCTTTTGAGTCTGTTTTTTATTAAATTTTTCTTTGAATTTGAATCTATCAGGTCTTGTCATTTTAGTTTATATTTCGCCTTCTAGGCTTATCCTCTAATGTACTCATGATGGGACTGTTATTAGTAATAAAAAGTTTGAACTTTCTGATTTACTTCAATTTTTTTTGATACATCTTTAAATGGGACATCTTAAAAAAAAAGAAACAAAAAATAAAAAAAATGAAAAAGGCAAAAGGATTAATTAATAATGGCACAAAGGAAAAGAATCAAAAATCATATACATTGCATTTGCATAGTAGAAGCTCATGAGCTATTTTGTATAAGACGAAGACATGATAAGGATGCTCCAAGCATCACAGTTTACAAGATCCTAACCTACAAGAAGCCTATCGAGGAGAAGCTGCGGAGAATGAAGACAAAATAGGAAGATCCTATCTGACAGAGGCACTATCTTCACGGACGTGGACGAAAGTGAATTCTCCCATGTACGCAACCCAGATCAGCTGAAAAGATACATCATCTGAAGATGACATCTACATTTAATTTCTGTTTGTCATGCATATGTAATCAAAACTATGTGAACCTAATTCTCCCTAAAAGAAATAACTGATAAAAAAATTGATGTAAGGGATACGTAGGCAGCCTGACTTGGGTGCGGTCCAAAGCATAATACAAAATATTTTATTTGCATCACATTCTCATTTTCTTTGTGCCTAGTACATCATTCACTTCTTTTGCCTAAAAAAAAAAAAAAAGAGGGAGAGAGAAAAAGAGAGAGAGAGAAAGAGAAAAAAGAAAAAAAGAAGAAGAAAAGAATGCTCGCTAAGCTGAAAACCCAAAAGGGTAGTTTAGGCATAAATTAGAGCAAAATAAATAAATAAAAGATGTCTTATTTAGTGATGATCAAATTTTGCAAAATGCAAGCCCATCGTCATAACAAAATGATAGCCTTTTCAAAGTTATCTATAGCTTATCATGTTTCATGTAGTCCAATTAACCTGTAATTATTTCGAACAAAAAGCAAAAAAAAAAAAGAGGTCATAATCTAGCCAGTCCTTCTTTCTACCTTAACTACAGTAATCCTTCTCTGAACATATAATGTAGTGTCATCCCGTCCTCAATGCAGTCACAGTCTCTTTTGTCACCGCCATCACAATTTGAGTCACTACTGCAATCTGTGGTGTCACACTTTTAGTAGATCCCTAAGTCTCCTTTAAAGATTGAGTCACCCCTTGTCTATGTTGCAGTCCTCACTCCACTAATGGCTTCTCTTGTGGCCCATCCTTCCTCAGCTCTGCCACCCTCTATTCCCCTTAGCAGAGTAGCCTGGTACTCTCTCTCAACTAGCCAAACCACCTTTATCAACTACCTATCATACCTCTCTATGGTCCTAAATGAAATCCTAAAATGAACAGCATGATAACACTTAAGCCAACCACCACCTGATAACTCTGGCAATGGGAGCTTGAGCCGTATAGGCTTCAAGAAAGAAAAACTAGGGGCACATCCTGAGTCTACCTCATGTGCCTCAAGACTCTTATCCCCTAGTGGAAAGTCATTCAAACCCAACCCAACAGGCAAACTACTCGACACCCATAACCTCAATTATGAGAGATCCAATCCTTTACCATTGCCAGTGCTAAAGTATGTCCTCTTGGGTAAAGCTCTGACAACCATTTTGTCCAATCTCTAACAAGCCTCAGTAAAGAATGTGCATATTAAAAAGCATAGGCCACCACCCAAAGATGATCCATCGACAACACTTTTAAGATAACCCAAAACCTGAAACGGAAACCCATAAAGCACCTCCAACAGAACGGGTATGAGTAGAAATTTTTTTTTTCACCTGGTGAATAACTGGCAAAATAGTTCATCCCTCATCAGTGTCTCTGCCAGACCCGTATCTAACTCTCAAACAGAAAACCAAGGCCCTCATCTTGAGTCTCCACCCCCTTATATCTTCTTGGTCGTAAGGATCATGAAACTTCTCAATCATAGTGATCAAATTCACCTGACCATCATCAACCACCATCTAGCCTGCAACATCTTGAAGCAAGTCCAAAACTCCCAAAAAATACAAAAAATCCCAAACTCCTCGAGAATGGACACAGCTCCTTCTCAGCAACATCAAAATAGAAACCTCTAGCCACTAGACCTCAAAACTCAAGCCCTCAACAAAACCTCAATCCCCTCGAACTCCTCGTAAAGCCACTATGGCAACTATGCCATACCAATCCAACTTGAGTTTCTCAAACTTTGTAGAGTTTCTCAGTGCACAAATATATGGCTCCACAGATGCAAAAGTCACGTGAAAAAATTGCATTCACCCTCATACATCCATTCAATCATCCATTACAGGCATCATTACAAATCATGCATGGCATAGAAGTCAAAAGGTCTATGAATTTTGAAATATACATACATCATCTATGCACCAGCATCTATCATCTACAATCATGCATAAGCTGAGCCAATAGCCTCATCGACACCTCCTAAAGTTGACTAGTGTTTCCTTGAAGCTAAACAATACCTTTCCAGATCTAATCAATGAAGTGTGACTTCCAAAGTCCCTTTACTCCTAGCAAAGTTCCTTTGAGCCTTCCAAAGGTCTAACCCCTCATATTTAGAAGCCCAAGTTTCTTTGACACAACCAAAATCTTGTCAGAATCTCTCAATCCAACTCGCCATAAGCCAAGGCTTTCCCTTTATCAAAATCTTATCAGAATCTTTTGAGCTAACTCACTATAAGTTGAGGCTCTTCCACCACCAAATCTTGTCAAAATATCGCGAGCCAACTCACCATAGTTCGAGGCTCTCCTTTCACTAAGATATCTTGTCCAAAATTCTCTTACACCCATAAATGTCTAGAAACAGTCACCTAGACATCCATACGGTTCCTTTTTCTATCTCTTTTATCCAAATCCATCAATTCCACTAATAAATATCTAGAAACAGTCACCTAGACATCTATGTGGTTCCTTTTTCCATCTCTTTTATCCAAATCTATCAATTTCACCCATAAATGTCTAGAAATAATCACCTAAACATCTTTATGGTTCCACTTTCCATCTTTTTTACCTAGATCATCTTTATCTCCAACATTAAGGCTAAACAAATAGCCTTGATTAAGATTTATCCCGAATCATCTTTACCTCTAACATTAAGGCCAAACAGATAGCCTTGATTGAGATTTATCCCAAATCATCTTTACCTCTAACATTGAGGCCAAACAGATAGCCTTGATTGAGATTTATCCCAAATCATATTTACCTCTAACATTATGACTGAATAGATAGCCTTGATTGAGATTTACCTCTAACATTAAGGCTGGATAAATAGCCTTGATTGAAATTCACTAAATCATCTTTACCTCCAACATTAAGGCTGGATAGATAGCCTTGATTGAGATTTAGCCAAATCATCTTTACCTCAAATATTAAGGCCGGATAGATAGCCTTGATTGAAATTTACCCAAATCATCTTTACCTCTAATATTAAAGCCGAACATATAGCCTTGATTGAGATTTACCCAAATCATCTTTACCTCCAACATTAAGATGGGACAGATAGCCTTGATTGAGATTTACCCCAAATCATTCTTTACCTCTAACATTAAGGCCAAACAGATAGCCTTGATTGAAATTCACTAAACCTTCTCTAATATTAAGGCTGGACAAATAGCCTTGATTGAAATTCACCAAACCTTCTTTATCCTCTAACATTAGTGCCTAACCAATAGCCTTAATTAAAATTCACCAAGACCATTCTTGCATCCAACATCAAGGCCGAATAGATAGCCATTGATAAAACCTCATTTATCCTAGAGGGCCTCATCTTAAAGGACCTAACAAGGACACATAAGCCCAGAGTCTGACATAGCACCTCTTCCCAACATTCACTATTATCAAAATCACCTTTTGTTCAAAGCCAATTCTGATAACGAGGGCAATTGTGAACCCTCAATTTTGCACCCTCAATTTTGCACCCTCATCATCCAACTATAGCTTTTGCACCTACTAAGTTTAACGTGCTATGCAGAGCTATTATGACAGTCCTGCTTAATTTTTTAGCCTTAGTTACATTGCTATTCGAACATCTAAATTTCCTAAACCCCAAACAAACAAATTCCTTAAAAAAAAAAAAAACAACTGCTTCAAAATTTGACTCAGCTCCATGTCTGTGAAAGCATGTTGCTTACATTTGTCTTATACTGCCGGCCACGCTTCTTACACGCAGCAGCCGCATTTGATCGATGCGGATCCGCGCCGCCCACCTAGTTTAAATTCCAAAAATGCCCTCTCTTTTTCATTTTTTTAATATTTTTTAGCCCTATCCTTTCGTCTTTTCATATTTTCACTTCCTAAATTACCCTCATCTCATTTTCCTATAAATAGCCCTTTCATTTCTTCATTTAAAACACACCTTGAATTAGAATTGATAGTTATCCTCTAATTTCTCTCTTCTTCTCCCTCCAATCACTCTCTAGTTAATTAATTAATCTTTTTAATTAATTAATTACCTCACCTTAACTAAGTTAATTAATCTTTTTTAAGTAACTAAGATCCTCTTTTTTAATCACTCAATTAAATAATTAATAAATTAATCTTTTTAATTAATTAATTAATTAATCACTTTTTTCAAAATCAAATCAATCCTTTTCTTAAATCCACCCTTCATCCAAATTAATTAATTAATCTTTTTAACTAATTAATTTATCCATCCTTTTCATCATATTAATTAGTTAATTAATCATTTTAATTAATTAATTAATCAATCCTTTCTTAAATCCACCCTTCATCTAAATTAATTAATTAATCTTTTTAATTAATTAATTTATCCATTCTTTTCATCATATTAATTAGTTAATTAATCATTTTAATTAATTAATTAATCATTTTTCTTAAATTCACCCCTCATACAAATTAATTAATTAATCTTTTTAATTAATTAATTTATCCATCATTTTCATCACATTAATTAGTTAATTAATCATTTTAATTAATTAATTAATCTAATTACCCGGTCCCGATAAAATAGAACTTTGGTCCAATAGAACCCTCCGTCCAACAAAAACAAAGGTATCAGCCTTTTTCTCTCAAAACACCCAAACCAAAATCAATATGATTAACTCCTAAACCCTTCCACTTAATCATGGAACAAACTACGTAGGTTTTGATCCCCATTTAATGGGATATGTAGGCACATTTGAAATCTAAATCCAAATCCCAACCAATCTCCTTTTCCCTTTTTTTGATGTTTCATTTTAATTTTCTCATTGCACCCATATCATACTCATGCATTAATCATAAGTTGTCATATAATATCTATCATTCATAAAATTAATTTTTAAATCAAATTAAACTTAAGGGCCAAATTTAGATTATTTAAAACCAAAAACCTAATCTCCGAACTCAATCTAGTTCGAGACTAGTTATTTTATTTTTGGGTATATTAATTGCAAAATTAATGAATTAGAGTCAATTTGGGTTTTTTCCTTAATGTTTTCCTAGTAAATAAAATTAAGGTGGTGACTTCCAAAAATTATTTTCAAAAACAACAAATCTGAACTTGAGGGTTCCATCGTGAGTCTAAACCCAAATGAGCATTCTGATTCCCTCTAGCAGACCGGGCAATTGAATGACTTTCCACTAGAGGATAAGGGTTTTAAGGCAAATGAGGCAAACTCAGGATGTGCCTCCAATTTTCCTTTCTTAGAGTCTATACAGATCACAGCTCCTATTGCTAAAGCTATCAAGGGGTGGCTAGCTGAGGAGTTATCATGCTGTTTATTTTGGGATTTCACTTAAGACGACAAAGAGGTATGATAGGTGGTTGATAAATGTAGTTTGGCTAGTTGGGAAAGAGTACCAGGCTATCTTGTTGAGGGGAATAGAGGGTGATGTAGCTAAGAAAGGTGAGACTGTAGGAGGAGCCACTAGTAGCAAAAGGACTGCAGCACAAATAAAGAGGATGACTCAATCTTTAAAGGAGACTCAAGGATCTGCTAGAAGTATGACACCACAGGTTACAGTATGACTCAAACTGCAGTGGTGGTGACAAAGAACATTGTGACTGCAATGAGATAGGATGACACTACACTAGTGGTTCAAATAAAGACTACTATAGTTTAGGCAGAAAGGAGTACTATAGTTTTTGAACTACAGAGGAGGATTTTTCAAAGTAGTTTCAGGACTACTGGTACTTGAGAGAGGGTTTTTAATATTGCTATGGTGAACAGTTCTAATTATGTTGATGCTTTTACTATTACGGCAAAAGGAGCTACAAAGACCTGGAGGAGGGGTGTGCCAATTTAAGGAGATTATGGAAAACTCTGATTCTAATAAGGATATGAGAGATGTGCACCTTAGGAGGTAGAGAAAGACTAGCTGGACCATGACTTCAGACATGACCTTTTTTGTTCTTTTTATTCAAAATAATTACATGTTAACAGGACTACACAAAACAGGATAAGTTATAAACAATATTGAAAGGGCTATCCTTGATAATGGGTCTTTATTTTGCAAAATTTGATCACCATTAAATGAGACATCTTTTATTTTTGCTCTAATCTCTACCTAAGCCGCCCTTTTAGGTTTTTAGCTTAGCGAGCATTCTTTTATTCTTCTTTGTTTTTTCTTCTCATTTTTTTTCTTTTTTTCTTTTTGTTTAGGTAAAAGAATTGAGTGAATGATATACTAGACACAAAGAAAATGAGAATGTGATGCAAACAAAATATTTTGTATTATGATTTGGACCGCACCCTAGATGGGCTGCCTACATATCCCTTATATCACCTTTCTGTTGGTTATTTTTTAAGGAGAATCAAGTCCATGTAATTCTAATTACATATATGTGAAAAATATAAATGAAATGCAGATGCAGATGATGTATCATTTTAGCTAATCTAGGTTATCATGATGAGAAAATTTGCTTCTGTCCACTTCCGTGAAAATGGTGCCTTCGTCGAATAGGATCTTCTCAAGCATGTATTATCTAACTCAGTTTTGAACTTCCACTTGGATCATGAATAAGGGCTTGGATTTCTCCTAAAACTGGATTTCCTCCTTGCAACCCTTGTCTCTCACTTTCTAGTTAAGGTGCTCGAGTAGTCTCCGCTGATAAGCTTGAATTCTGTACAGAGCATTGATTCTCTTTTCATCAATAGTATTCAGCTGGTCATGATACCTTTCGATCTATTCTACCTTCATTCTCTGCAGCTTCTCCTCAGCAAGCTTCTAGTAGGTCAGGATCCTGTAAACTGTGATGCTTGGAGCATTCCGATCATGTCTTCTTTTGTATAAAATAGCTCATGATCTTTTTCACTACTACCATGCAAATGCAATGCACGTGATTTTAGATTTTTTCTATACCGTAATTGATCCTTTTGCCTTTTTCATATTTTTTGTATTTATTTATTTATTTATTGCTTTTTTTTAAGATGTCCTATTTAAGGATGAATCAGAAAAAATTAAAGCAAATCAAAAAGTTTAAACTTTTATTACTAATAAAAGTCCTATCATGAGTACATTAAAGGATAAGCCTAAAAGGGAAAATATAGACTCAGAAGAGTAATACCTAATAGACTTAAATTCAAAGAAACATTTAATAGAAAATAGACTCAAAAGATTTTGACTCAAACTTAGACTCAAGTGACTTAGACACGAACTTGAAAGACTTGGATAAGGGCATAGCAGCACTGGCAATCTTCTCAAAATATCAATTATTGGATGGAGCTTGAGATGGTCGAGTGAGCTTGCTGGTTCAAAAAGGATTGGTGGCAATCTTAGGCTTTCAATTTAGTAGCAATGATGTCTCCACTATCTATGAAGTGTTGAATTTTTTGCTTTAGAGCCTTTCATGCATCAATTTTGTGCCCTAAACCTTGATGATAGTTGCATATCTCATTGGCATTATATTCTCTAGGCAAGGGGTTTGGAGGAGTTTGTGGTTATAAGGGATTAACCATATTAGCCTCTAAGGCCTTCTTGTAAACAGAGCTAAGGGGCAAGCCTAGCTCAAAAGAAGTCCTCCTTTCTAACCTCATTAGCTGGTGATAAGAGATAGCATTTACCTCTCTTTCTCTTTTGGTAGTGGAGTTGGTGATGTAATTATTGTTCTTATGATACCTCAAACTAGAGGATTCATTTTTTATTTGTCCCAATTGAATCAAATCCTCGATCTTAAAGGCAATGGTAATAAGAGCTTTGAAGCTAAGGAGGTATTGAGTTTGCAGATGAGCTTGATATTCGGGAAAGAGGTTTTTGATGATTATGTTAATTTGCTTTACTTCAGATGGACGATTCACCATTTGTGCTGCTTTCACCCTCCACCTTTTAAGGAACACAATGAAGGACTCTCTTTGGCCTTGCATAGTGGTTTCTAGATCTTGACAGGTGATATCCACCTCAATGTTATAGTGGTATTGCTTGACAAAAGCATTGCAGATGTCATCCCAAGTTTTCTTATGATTTTGGTCCAAATCTAATGACCACTTAATGGCAGCTTCGATCAATGACTATTGGAATAATTGAGCAAGGAGCTCATCATCCACACCAAAGGGTCTCATGGCACTTATATACATTTTGAGGTGAGTTTTGGGACACGTGATACCATTAAACTTATCCATGACTAGTATTTTAAATTTTGGTGGAACCCGTGTATTTGGGAAGAGAGCTAAAGAGTCAACATCTATCATGTCTTCAAACTTGTTGACGTTCTTGAGTGTTCTCTCCATGGCCTTAATTTTCTCCATCAATTTCTTAGCTTTAGGAAAGCTAGAAAAATCTCCACTTTGAAAAGGAATCATAGTGGGAAAGGGAGTGGTTGCGTTCAAGTCCATGACAAGAAAGGTTGGAGTTTCAAGTGCTTTCCCATTATCGGTAAGATTGATAATGGGAGGAGTAAAAGTAGGGGCATGGCTAGTCTCAGCTTCGGCAGATGCAGGCTCAAGAGTAAAAAGAGGGGGAGTAACAATGGCATTGGTCATTTCCTTGACCTCATTAATGGTGGATTGGCATTGCGAATTGAGAGCACTGGTGAAAGTGGCAGACTAGGTATTAAGGGTGTTGGTGAAGGTGTCGGCTTGAGTTTTTAAGAGCAATGGTAAGTGTAGCTTAGAAGGTCTCCTCTTCTTTTTTGAGCAAGTTTGCAAAAAAGGTGCTCATCACGTCTTGGTCAAGAGAGCTAGAGGTGTTGGCCATTAGTACCTTGAAGCAAAAAATAGATAGAAAAATGGTAAGAACATAGAATTATGAAGGAAAAAAATGGCATGAATGTGAAGGTGAATATGGAAAAGGGTTCCTTCCATATAGTTGGTCACCGGGTTTACATGTTAATAGGGTGAATATGTGAGGTATTTTAGGGTAACGGATCACCAGTTTATGATTTTGCAGATTGACCTTGTTGATTTTCTCTGTTATGTATGCATGGCAATGTCATGATGCATGCCAAAAAAGGTTTCATAGGTATATGCACAAATGTCTCCATTATTACAATACATGAAACCTAAGGTCAATGTTAAGGTGGCTGCATGCATAAGGGTGAAGGGTGGTTTGATTAAGGGTCCCCATCCCGCTAGAGCATCGATATATCTAATCATATGTGAGACAAGGAGCCTCGTGTGGGTCCAACAGTATTGATTGCTCGTTACACCACCGAAATGATTGGGGATTAATAGCGGGGTGAAATGCTTTTGCTATCTTCAAAAATACTCAAAGAGAGTTGTCAAGCCAATGCTACTCACCATCTAAAAGTTTTCCTAAAGCTAAGGTTAGGCAATGAGCCTTTATTATGTAAAGTGATATATGAAAGTCAAATTATACTTAATGAGCCAAATGGAGATTATTTTTGAAAAATTTTTCCTTAACCAAATAGTAATCCTCTTATTTTTCTTTTTATTTTAAAAAGATGGCAACCTATCCCTAGTGGAGTCGCTAGCTATAAGGCCTCACTCAAGCATCAACCCGGTCTGTTAGGGGGAATTGGGATGCTCATTTGAGTTTAGACTCAGATGAAACTCTCGGGTTCAAACTGGTTGATTTTGAAAATGATTTTAGGAGTTGCCACCTTAATTTTATTTAGTTGGAAAAATATTAAGGAAAAAACTCAAATTAACTCCAATTCATTAATTTTGCAATTAATTGACCCAAGAATAAAATCACTAGTCTCGAACCAGTTTGAGTTCGGGGACTAGGTCTTTTTGTTTTAAATAATCTAAATTTGGCTCTTAAGTTTAATTTGACTTTGAAAAAAAATTAATTTCATAAATGACAAACATTATAAGATGGTAATTGTAAATAAGATGCATGAGTATGACATGAGTGTAAGGAGAAAATTAAAATAAAATATCCACAAATTAAAAAGGAAAAAAGAGATTGATTGAGATTTGAATTTGAGGTTTGGATTTATATTCTAAACGTGCCTATGTACACCATTGAATAGGGATCAAAATCCACGTAGTTCATTTCACGATTAAGTGAAGGGATTTAGGGGTTCACCAGATTGATTGATTTGATTTGGGTTTATCGATGAAAAAAAAAGGCTGATACCTTTGCTATTGGCTGATAGAGGGTTTTACCGTACCGAAGATCTGTTTTATTGGGACCAGGTAATTAGATTGATTGAGAGATTAATTAATTAATTAAAAAGATTAATTAACTAATTAATATGATGAAAATGATGGATAAATTAATTAATTAAAAAGATTAATTAATTAATTTGGATGAAGGGTGGATTTAAAAAAAATGATTAATTTGATTTTGAAAAGTTATTAATTAATTAATTAAAAGGAATTAAGTGATTAATTTTAATTAAAAAAAGATAGTATTAGTTAATTAAAAAGATTAATTAACTTGGTTAAGGTGAGAAAATTAATTAATTAATTAATTAAAGAATGGATGGAGGGAGAAGAAGAAGAAAAATTGATAGATAGTAATCAATAGCAACTTCAGTGTGTTTGAAATGAAGAAATGGAAGGGCTATTTATTGAGGTGAGAGTGATTTGAAAAGTGAAAATGTGAAAAGACAAAAAGAATAGGCCAAAAAAATACTAATAAATTAGAAAAAGGCATTTTGGGCATTTCAGCTTGGCCTAGGACGGTGCAAATCCGTGCCTAAAGCGGCGCAATTGGCCACGTCAAAGAGATATAGTCGCCGTGCTTAGGTGATGGCTCAGATCCGTGACACCCCTAATGCGGAGCCGCATCAGTTTCTGACATGCTTTTCCAGCTAGTTTTTCGATCTATTTTTTAGGCTTCCGAGTCAATTTTTGGTAGTTTTAGAGCTAAAAAAAATTATCAGCCAGTGTTAATAGGTTTGAAATTAATTTTAAAACATTTAAGCAGTCAGTCTGATAGAGAATCTAGTCAATTTCAAAAAAATATTGTCTGATATAGAAAGTCTGATCAGGGTAGGAAAGGTATCAGATTGTGCCAAGAATACTTCAGTCAATTTTAAAGAGTTTAGAATTTAATTTTGGAGGTGCTGAAATAAGGGTTCACAGTTATATGATGAGCCATACTGACTTGCCTATCTCCTTATGGGGATTTGCATAGCTGACTGCCATTTATATCCTTAACAACGTTTCTTCCAAATTTGTTCCTATTACTCCATATAAGATATGGTTTAATAAGAAACCAAGTCTTAAACATGTTAAGATTTTGGGTTGTCTAGCTTACATTAAAAAGCTAAAGACAGATAAATTAGAAGAAAGGTCTATAAAAGGTAGGTTTGTTGGATTTCCTAAAAGTGGTTTAAGATATTATTTTTATCTTCCTCCTAAGCAAACAATTATTGTTCGTCGGGATGTCATATATCTTAAGAAAGAGTTTTTTCAAGAAGGTGGCAAAGGAAGAAAGATAATATTGGATGAGGGGTCATCTGATGAAATCCAACAAAATGATCAAATAAATATTAATTAATCTCGTGATGAGTCAACACCAGTTAATGATATCTCCACACATGAACCTCGAAGATCTAGTAGAATATCTCATCCACCAAAAAGATATGGATTTCTTTATGGAAATGTGCAAGGGTTGTTCATTCATGCAGAAGTTGATCATGGTGATGATCCTACTACTTTTGAGCAAGCTATATCAAATAAAGATTCCTCAAAATGGCTATAAGCTATGAAATCTGAAATGGATTCCATGTATGCTAACCAAGTCTGGGAACTTATTGATCCACCTAAGGGTATAGTACCCATAAGATGCAAATGGATTTTCAAGTGAAAGATTAGCACTGACGAAAACGTAGAGATGTTCAAAGCTAGGCTAGTAACGAAAGGGTTTCATCAAAGGTAAGGCATTGACTATGAGGAAACTTTCTCGCCTGTAGCCATGCTTAAATCCATTAGGATTTTATTAGCTATAACAGCACACTGTGACTATGAGATTTGGCAAATGGATGTCAATACCACATTTTTTAATGGTAACATTAATGAAGATATATTCATGGAACAACCTAAAGGTTATAAATCTAAAGAACATTCCAAAGTGTGTAAGTTTAAGAGATCCATTTATGGTCTTAAGTAAGCTTTGAGGAGCTAGAATCATCATTTTGATGAAGAAATTAAATCATTTAATTTCATCAAGAACAAAGATGAGCCTTGTGTGTACAAAAGGTTAGTGGGAGTGCACTGACTTTTCTTATCTTATACATGGGTGATGTACTATTAATTAAAAATGACATTGATATGTTAACAACTATCAAAGTTTGGCTATCCAAAACTTTCTCTATGAAGGACTTAGGAGAAGATACCTATATTCTTAGGATTCATATCTATAGAGATAGATCAAAAATAATGATAGGGCTTTCTCAAAGTTAATACTTGGAAAGGGTGTTGAAACTATTCAACATGCAAGATTCCAAGAAAGGATTATTGTCTGTGGGGCATTGTATCCACCTTTCTAAGGCTATGTCTCCCAAGACACCTGAACAAATGGTAAATATGGTTAAGGTTCCATATGCTTCAACAATTGGAAGCCTAAAGTATACTATGTTATGTACTAGGCCGGATATCACATATGCTATTAGTTTGACTAGCATATTCCAATCCAATCCAAGATTAGATCACTGGACTGCAATCAAAGCTATCCTCAAGTACTTAAAAAGAACTAAGGATTTAGTTTTGATATATGGAGGAGGTGATTTTAGGATAGATGGGTTTACAAATTCTGACTTTCAGTAAGATATTGATGATAGAAAGTCTATCTCTGGACTTGTTTTCACCTGTAATAGAGAAGTAATATACTAGAAAAGTTCCAAGCAATCAACTACTGTAGATTCCATTGTAGAAGTCGAGTATATTATTGCATCTGATACTACAAAAAAAGATGTTTGGATTCAAAAGTTTGTAACAAAACTTAGAGTGGTTCGTGCCATTGAGTCGATGATTCCCCTCTACTAGGACAATAATGGAGCTATAACTCAAGCAAAAGAACCAAGGTCTCACCAAAAATCCAAACACATAAAAAGTCACTATCATATTATTAGAGAAATAATTAGGAAAAGAGAGATAGCCATGTAGAAAATAGCATCAGCTTAAAATACAGCAGATCCACTCACTAAAACAATGAGTCAGCAACAACTAGAATTTCATCTTGAGAAGATGGGACTCACTTATTAGCTCTAGTGCAAGTGGGAGATTGTTAGAGGGTATGCCCTAGTGCCATGTATAAGTTATGTAAATGTAAAATATTATCCCTAAATAGCAATAACATATATGTTTATAACTGAAATTTTTCCATTGTATTAAATATATATTTAAAGTCCATAAGTATTTTTCAAAAGAGGATATGTTCTCAAAACTGAGAATATGGATGGCAAATTGCTCTTAAACAAATACTTTAAAATGTTCATGGTCATAGGATTAATGACTGGGCATCATTAATTCCAGAAGACCATCACCTTTGTTTATCATCTATAATCAGTATGTGATACTTATGATTATAGACACAGTGAACACCATACTGTTTGACAAATATTGTCGATATAAATATATGGATATTCCTATGATGAATGATTAAACTGTGACATTAGATGATGATAACATAGAGTTTTATTGCTAGTCAATAAATCATCATCTAGGTCATAATTATATATATAGTCCTATGACTTAAGGGACACTATATCTCATTCATTGGCAGTTGGAATTTATTACTACTTACATAGTAATGCTATTTAAGTATTGGTATATGGTATGTGATAGTTCTAACTAGTTATGTATAGAGATAAGTGATCGCCAAGAGAGAATTCATTAACTTGAATAAACAAGGAAGAAATCCTATGCTATCTAATTATTCTTGATAATCAAATCCTTAGCCAAGGTAGTAAAGATTCATTAGAAAGGGTTTCAAGTAGGAATCAATTTTATCAAGAATTAGAATTGAGATATAGACATATGATTGAAGCATATTAAGGTTTGACAAATTCATGACCCTAGCTAAGATTGAGATTTCATAATGAAGGGATTTTATTGTATGTTAATTATGATCAATGGTCTATGAAATGAATAAGAGATTAACCACTTATATTCATTCTAATTAGGTAGTCATGATATGCAATGCTAGACATTACTCATTACTTATGTGTCTAAGGGTGAAATAGGGATTTCACATTTGTAGAGAAAAGTGTTTTCTCAATCCCATTGCTAATTAGACATGAACCTAGAAAGTCACATATGTAAAAGTATTCACCTTCCAAGAATTAAAGGTTTACCATAATAATTAATTAAAGTGTTTAATTAATTGATTAATGGCAAAGGGATTAAACTTGTAATTAAATTTACAAAGACCCTAGTATGTCTTGAAGTTTAAATCCAAAATGATTTCTTATTAATTAAATCCTAATTTATATATGATATAAATGAGAAGGATTTAATTAATTAAAACAATGGATGAGTTAAAAGAATTAATTTTGAGCTTTGGACAAAATCTTAAATAGCCCAAGCCCATTTGAGAAATGGAGAGAGGTAATTTAGGGGTTAGAGAATTTCAATAACCCTAAAGCCCATATGATGAGTTTAGGGGTTAGAGATTTTCTATAACCCTAAAGCCTATATGATGAGTTTAGGGGTTAGAGAAAGTGCACCAAGGTCAAAATGGTCTTTTAACTATGTAAGGTTTAATTGAAATAATCATAGAACTATAAAGGGTAATATGGTCTTTTCTATTCAACCCTAAGGCATAAAGCAATTTAAATATCTCATTTGTCCCCTAATTAACAACATGGTTATTGGCTATATAAAAGAAAAATGATGTTGTTAAAATAAAAGGTTTTTATGCACATCTTTTTTATAAGAAGCCTTAGTTACTAACTCTTGAGAGAAAAGAAAATGAAGAAGAGTTCTTCAATTTTCTTATTCTTCATTTCTTGTTCTTTGTTCCTTGTGAAAGAACAAAGGTTTCTTGTGTTGAAAAGATATATCCATAGCAATTAAAAGAAATCAAATCACCAAGGATTTGTGTTAGAAAATCCTGTATTCAATTAGGCTGCTAAGAGAGAAAATCAAGAAGATCTAAACAAATCAAAGTGTGCCTTAGAGGTAGAGCTTGGTGTGGACAATCAAGAGGCTCAACACTTGGGGAGCTTTTGAAGTGGAAAGAATAATCAAAGTTCTTAGGCTTCAAGAGGTAATATGATTACCACTTGATCTTCTTTCTTTCTTATGTGTTTTACAAACTAATTAATAGATTGCTTGAACATTTATTGGACTTATTTAGGTGAAAGTGAAATTTTAAATTGTTTGAAATTTCACCCACCTTGTTGCTTCTGCTTAATTTGTGCCTAATATTCCTTCAAAAGACGTATTGTTGGGAAATTATAATTTGATGATGTTTCATAATTATTTATGTATGATTGGAAAATTAAGATGTCTGTGATCTCATTGAGTGTGAAAGCCCAGAGGAGCAAAGTGATGTAAATTATTGTAGATCTTAATGTTTTATAGAAGTATTGTTTTGTTGTTCTGTAGGGGATGTCCTAGTCATAGGGGAAGTTTTGCTGAAATTTTGGCAAAATCTGTAGAGTCAATAGGTTCAGTCTTAAGAGTTGAGGTTAGAATTGTCTGTATTCTAATGTACCTTTTCTATTATTCAATTTATATGTTCTAGATGTCTTCCTAGTTTGACTGATCAATTGATGTTCAATGAGAGTTAACAATTTCATCAAAGTTATGAGTGATACTTTCTAATATAGTTAACATGTTTATCATGCATTACATTATTGTATATATGTATGATACCCATGCATTATGAAGACATAAAGGCATCTAACATCTTACTGTGAATGTTGCATGATGAATGTAATATTAATGATGTGTGGATGTTTGGATGGGATTAGGATGATGTAGGACCACATAGGAACATGATATGGATTATGATATGATTATGATGGTGATGTTTGGCCTAGTTTGAGCTGGTCTCACCGATTGTATGTTATAGATAAGAGAAAGGGCTCTGGTTTGAGCTAGTCTCACTATGGCCACTTATTGGAATATAAGAGAGCCAAGGAAGGGGGTCAGCTCCCCATATTGAGGTTTAAAGTAGTTTATATTGACTAATTCCCATCCTTGTATGATTACATGATATGGTTGTCTCTATGACACGATGCATGAGCATACTAGTAAAAAGGTGATTGTAGAATACCAGGGCTGCATATTAGTTTGTATCATTCATTGAGTCAAATACTAATTCCTGTTCAATTATTTTTCCTAGTTTATAGAATGAGCTTGATAAGAAATTTTAAATGAGTTATTCCTGCTATTTATCCTTCAACAGTGAATTATAGTGTAATTTTAGTTATATAATAAGTTTATATTATTTGGTATTAATAAAAATTTTATTCTTCGAATTATTATTCTATCTGATGTGATTATGTATTTTATTCAAGTTCAGATAAAATTTTTGCAAGCTAGGAATTGATAATGTTAAGGTTGAGTATTAGTAATGGATGTCTAATAAATGAGAAAATAAAAATAAGGATATTACTACCGATGTTCCTAGCCATTAATTATGATAGTTTTAGTTATTTAATAGAGTTTAATTTTTAGTCAGGCTTACTATGCGCACTAGTAGCCATTTGCATCACCCATATCTTAGTGCCAAACACATGCCCTCAAGTTTAGGTCATGACATTTCAGAATTTCAAAAAATTACCAGTTAGTGTTGGTAGGCACATAATTAATTTTAGAATAATTAAGCAATCAATCTGAGGGAAAATTTAGTTAGTTTTGGAAAAGATGTTGTCGAGCATAGAAAGTCCTGTTTAGGATCAAAAAATTGTCAGATCATTCTAGAAATATTCTACTCAGTTTTGGCGAGTGCAAAATTAATTTTGGAGGTGTTGAAATGAGGTTCACAACTGCCCCTTCATAATTGTCTTATTTGTAAGACAATTCTGATGATAATGAACCTAGGAGAACATATGGTACAAGTAACCAAAGGGATGTTTAGATTAATGTTTGGAAATGTTTGGGTGAAAGATATGATTAAAAGGAAGATAGTAAAGGAACCACAAGGATATTTAAGCAATCATTCCTAAACATTTATAGGTAAAGAATATGACTAATAAATGGAAGCAAGCAAGAAACCAAAGAGATATCTAGGCTGGTGGCTAGATGTTTTTGGGTGAATTGATAGATATGGTTGATTCAAATGAAATGGCGGGGAAAGAAACTAGATGGACGTCTAGATTAGACATTTCTAAATAAAGAATTTCAGATCAATGGATGGAAAAAGGGAACTAGAGGGATGTCATTATCTAAACATTTCGGGTGAAGGATGTAGTTGACTTTAAGATGAATGAGGATAAAAAAGGGAACTAGATAGACTTCTAAGTAAGAATTTAGATTTTTCTTGGTGGAGGACATGATTGATTCAAAAATAAAAAGAGATGGGAAATGAACCATAGGGATGTTTAGGTAATCGTTTATAAATATTTATGGGTAGAATTGATGAATTTGGATAAAAAAATGTGGAGAAAAGAATGACAGGGATATCTAGGTGACTGTTTCTAGACATTTATAGGTGTATCTTTAGGAGATTATGCATGATTTATCTAAAAAGAGGACCTTACTCTGTATAAAGTTTATCTGACTGGAAAAGGGATCTTGCTATATACAAAAGAGGGGACTTTACTTTGTCCAAAGATTGTCTAAAAAAGGGACCTTACTCTATGTAGAAGTTGTCTGAAAGTGGGGACCTTACTCTATGCAAAGGTTATATAGAAAAGGGATCCTGCTCTATGCAAAGTTATCTGAAAGAAGGGACCTTGCTCTCTGCAAAGGTTGTCTAAAAAAGGGACCTTACTCTATGCAAAGGTTGTTTGAAAGTTTGTCAATTGATTAAAAGACATGAATTATGAAGACTATCTTAGGAATGTTTGAAAATGACAAACTAAGTATTTGGAGTAGTAAAAGGTTGATATAAACCACAATGGCATGGAATTTAAGAAAGGGGTAATAGTTCTAAAAGGCATCAGTCAAATTTGATAAGGTGCTAGTTAACTTTGGAATATGTCGGTCAGTTTTGAGGAGGCACTTGTCAACTTTAGAAGATGTCGGTTAACTTTGAGGAGAAGAGACCATTAGCTTAGTTATGCATGATTGTGAATGGTTGTGGATAGTTGTATATGCATGTTTTTGTGCATAAATGATGTATGTTTATGTTTATGTATACATATTTCTAGATTTATAGATCTTTTATTTAATTTTTATGCTATAGACGATTTGTACTGATGGATGATGGCATAGTTGTAAGAGGGTGGATTCACGAGTTTGCTTTACAAATGTAATTTTTCATATGACTTTTGCACCATTAGCCATTTTATGCATTAGTGGGCTAAGAAACTTGAGAAGGCGAAGAGGAGCAATTTTGGGTAGATAAGACATTGTATTGATGGTGATGCTAGAGGGAGTATAGGTCGATTGAGATTTTTTGAGGACTTACTTTAGAATTTTTAGGATTCGATGGCCCGTGTTTCCATTTTGGTGTTGTTAAGAACAGTTGTGCCTCATTCTTGAGGAGTTCAGTGCTACACTTAGCTACGATCCAAAGGCAGCTCTAGTGGTAAAGGAGATTTTAGACTTGCCTCAGGATGTCATAAGTTAGATGGCGGTTAGTGATGGTCAAGTGAATTTGACCAATGTGATTGAGGAGTTCCATGATCCCGATGACTAGGGAAATATGAGGGGGTAGAGGCTTAGGATGAGTCTTGATTTTCTATTTGATAGCTAGATATCTATTTCATAGGTCCGTTAGTTGAGATGATGCTAAAGTGGCAAGATTAGTGTTGCATAAGGAGCAGAGTCACTCTATGGTTGGATCTATGCTGGCAGAGACACTAATGAGTCTCGATCACTTTGTTTAGGATTTAAAGAGATGGACTATCTCCTCAGTTATTCTTCATATGAGAAAAATTTATTTGTTCTTAGCCTTTCTGTTTGGGTGCTTTGTGGGTGTCTGATTTCAAGCTTTGGGTTATTTTATAAGTGAGATGATGGATCATTTCTAGGTAGTAGTTACCCTTGCTTTTTAGTGCCGCATATGCCTTATTGAGATTAGTCAAAGATTGGGCAAAATGGTTGTTAGAGCTTGCCTAAGAGGATATATTCTTTCACTACCAATAGTAAAGGATTGGATCTTTCATGATAGGGGGCCATATGTGCAAGGTGGTTTACCCATTAGGTTTGGCTTGAATGACTTTCTACTAAGGAATGAAGGTTTTAAGACAAAAGAGACAAACTCAAGATATGCCCCTAGTTATTCCTTTCTTGGGGTCTGCGCAAATTACAGCTCCATTGTCAGAGCTATCAAAAGTGGCTAGCTAAGGAGTTATCATGCTATTTGTTTTAGGATTTCATTTGGGACCATAGAGAGGTATGATAGGTGGTCGATGAAGGTGGTTTTTCCAGTTAAGAGAGTACTAAGCTGCCCTACTAAGAGAGACAAAAGGTAACATGACTAAGAAAAAAGAGACATCACAAGTGACAGTAGAGATAAAGGGGTTACTAGGCCTATGGGGGAGACCATAAAAGATACAAAGAGTTCAATATTGTAGGTTGCATCATTGACTCTGATTGTAATGTTGATGACAAAGGAGGATTTCTAGGAACAATTCTAAAACTGTTGGTACTTAGGAGAGGCTTTTTAATTCTGCTAGTACTTCTAATACTGCAGTAAAGACTAAAAGGAGTGTGACCATTGAGGAGATTATGGCAAACTTTGATTTTGATAAGTGCACAAGAGTTGTGCACCTTATGCGATAGAAGAGGACAAGCTAGACCATGAGTTCAGATATGACTTTTTTGCTTTTTGTTTAGGATACTTATTGGTTGACAACACTACACGATATATGATAAGTTATAGATGATATTGAAAGGGTTATCCTTTTTTTGTCATGATAATGGATTATATTCTATAAAATAAAACCTCTTTAATTTTTGCTCTAATTTCTATCTAAGTTGCCCTTTCAGGCTTTTAACTTAGCGAGCTCTTTTTTTTAGCTCTAATTTCTGCTTGACCCACCCTTTCAAGTTTTCAGCTTAGCAAGCATTTTTCAATTCTTCCTTTTTTTGTATTTTATTATTTATCTTTTTTAGACAAAAGGAATTGAGTGTATGTTTTATTAGGCATAGAGAAAATGATAATACAATGCAAATAAAATATTTTGTATTATAATTTATACTGCACCTGAGTCAGGTTGCCTATATGTCTATTACAATCTTTTTCCTTTCATTCATTTCTCTTATAGAGAATCAGGTCCATATAGTTCTGATTACATATGCATGAAACCAAAAATGAAATACAAATATCATTTTCATATCAAGTATCATTTTAGCTGATCTAGAATGCAAGGATGGGAGAATTTATTTTCATCCTTATTTATGAGGATGGCACCTTTGTTAAATAAGATCTTCTTGAGCACATACTATCTAGCTCAATTCAGTTTGAAGTTCTCTTGGATCATAGAAAGGAGCTTGGATTTCTCCCAGAATTGGATTTTTTTCTAACAAACCCCTGTCTTTCCCCTTCTTAATGAAGTGCTCAGCTGGTCTCTATTTATAGCCTTGAATCTCATACAAAGCATCTATTCTCTTTTCATAGCATTCAACTGATCCTAATACCCTATGATCTATTTTGCTTTCATTCTCCAAAGCTTCTGCTGGACAGGATATTTATGTGTATGTCAGGATCTTATGAACTGCAATGCATGAATCTATCCCTACCATAAGTTCTCATGCAGAATAATCTAAGAGCTCATGAGCCATTTTAATTAATGATATGCAGATACAATGTATGTGATTTTTTATTTTCCTCTATGCCATAATTAATTTATCCTTTTTCCAATTAATCCTTTTGCCTTTTTCATTTTTTTATTTTTAGTCTTTTCATTTTTCATTTTTTTATTATTTTTCTTTTTCTTTTTTTAGATGTCCCATTCAAATATGAATTAGAAGAATTAAAGCAAAGCAGAAAGTTCAACTATATTTTTATTACTGATAATAGTCTCATCATCATGGGTTACATTAGTACTAAAAGATAAACCCGGAAGATGGGTTATAGACTTAAAAAGATAAGACTTAACAGACTCATATTGAAAAAGACTTAATAGGAACATACTCAATAAACTTGAGGGACTGAGATTCAGACTCAAACATAGACTCAGAGGACTTGAAACTAGAAAGATTTGGATAAGAGTATAGTAGGGCTAGCATTTAGCATTCTTCTCAAAATATTGGTTATAAGGAGAGACTTGAGATGGCTAGATGAACTCAATGTTGGGCGAATGCAATGAACTTAACATCTGCTTAGTAAAGGATTAGTGGTGATGTTAAACTTTAGGTTTGGGAGCGACAATGTCTCTACTGTTAATGAAGTCTTGAATTTTGTGTTTTAAGACTTTGCATGTATCAATTTTATGCCCCGACCTTTGATGATAGTTCCAATGGTCATTAACATTATAGCCCTTAAGCAAGAGGTTTGGAGGAGGTCATTATTCTAGAGTTTAACCAAATTAGCCTCTAAGGCTTTCCTATAAACAATGCTGAAAGGATGCCTAGCTCAGAAAAAGTCCTTATTAGCTAGTGATAAGAGACAGCATTTACCTCCCCTTCTCTTTGAGTGGTGGAGTTAGTGGTGTAATTGTTGTTCTTATGATACCTTAAACTAGAGGATAAGTCTTGATTCATCCTGATTGAATGAAATCCTTAATATTGCTGGCATTGGCAATAAGAATTTTAAAGCTAGGGATGTACTGTGTTTGCATATGAGTCTGGTACTAGGGAAGGAGATTTTTGACAATGATGTGAATTTGCTCTAGTTTAAATGGATAGTTCACCATTTGAGCTGCTTTTGCCCTTTACCTTATAAGAAACACAGTGAAGGACTCCCTTTGACCTTCTTTAGTTATCTCTAGATCCCAAGAGTGACATCCACTTTAATGTTATAATGGTGTTATTTTCACAAATGCATTGCATATGTCATCTAATGTCTTCTTGTGATTCAGGTCGTGATCTAATAACCATTTGACAATATCTCCGATCAAGGACTATTGGAATAACTGAATAAGGAGTTCGTCATCCACACTAAAGGTTCTTATGGCACCTACATACATCTTAGGGTTAGTTTTAGGACACACAGTGCCATTAAACTTGTCTATGACTAGCATCTTGAATTTTGATGGAATCCTCACATTAGGAAAGAGGGTCTGAAAATTTATGGCCTCAACTTTCTCCATTAGTTTCATAGCTTTGGGGAAGCTAGAGAAATCTCCACTTTAAAAATAATTTGTCGTGGGAGTGGGAGTGGTGGCATTCAGATCCAAAGCAAGAAAGGTGGGAGTGCTTTCCCTTTATCGATGAGATCGATAATGGGAGGAGTGAAAGTGGGGGCATGGCTAGTTCTAGCTTGAATGGAAGCAAGCTCAATATGAGTGGGAGGAGGAGTGATGGTGGCATTAGTCATTTCCTTGAACTCATTAATGATCGATTGACATTGCAAGTTGAGGGCGTTAGTAAAGGTGGCAGACTGTCAATTAAGGGCATTGGTGAATGAGTCAGCTTAAGTCTTAAAGGCGATAGTAAGTACGGTTTGAAAGGTCTTCTCTTGCTTTTTAAGGAGGTTAGTGATGAAGGCATTGTAGGCTCTTGGTCTAAGGGGTTTGAGGTGTTGACCATCGGTACCTTGAAAAGAAAAGAAAAAAGACAACGTAAGAATTTGCACCTTGAAAGGGAAAAGATGTGTATGGATGTAATGGTGGGAAAAGGATTCCCTTTTGTTTGTTTAGTCATTGGGTTACGAAATTTTGGTGAGTATGTGTTTGGGGTGACGAACAACCAATTTTGGGTTTTGAGGTATTTAAGAGTTTACCTTGTCAAGTTTCTTTATGTATGTATGATCATGATGTGATGCATGTCAAAAAAGGTTTCAATAATATACAAGCAAGAATATTGATTATTATGATACATAGAATCTAAGGTCAAAGGCTAGGGTAACTATATGTACAAGGGTGAAAGGGTGGCTTGGTTTTGGATCCCCGTCCTATAAAAGAATCGATATACTTAACCACATGTAAAGCAAAGAGCCTCGCATGGGTCCAACAGTACTAATTGCTTGTTACGCCATTAAAATGATTAGGGATTCATCATAGGATAGAATGCTTTCGCTATCTCCCAATATATTTAAAGAGAGTTGTTGAGCCAATGCTACTCACCATCCAAAAGTTTTCCTAAATCTATATTTAGGCAAGGAGCCTGTATTATGCAAAGTGATGTATGAAAGTCAAATTATACTTAATGAGCCAAACGGAGATTATTTTAGAAAGTTTTTCCTTAACAAAATAGAAATTCTCTTATTTGCTTTCATTTTTTATTAAAAAAAGGGTGGCAATTAGTTCCTAGTGGAGTTGCCAATTGTGAGACATCATCCAAATGCTCCTACCTCACTCGAGATGCCTTAAGGAAAGGCTAATGATTTTTAAGGAAGTCATGGAATGAGTCTTGGTGTTCACGATTGGAATAGCTATCATTCGAAAAATTAATTTTTGAAAAGTGATTTCGAGAGTCGCCACCTAATTTATTTTTTTAAAATGAAAAAATTAAGAAAAAACCCATTTATGAATCTAATTCATTAATTTTAGTTAATTAATTTACCCAAGGATAAAATCATTAGTCTTCAAACCAAGTTGAGGTCAGGGACTAGATTTTTAATTTTAAATAATCACAATTTGGCTGTTAAGTTTAATTTAACTTAGAAAAATTGATTTCATGTATGACAAGTATTAAATAAAAATTATAAAAATGCATAAACATGGTATAATATAAATATGAGCATTAGGAAAATAGTATTTAAATAAATCATCCATAAATTAAGGAAAGTATTCCCTCTAGTCCTTATGGATGTTAGGAAAACCACATGATCACTTCTTAATTCCAAAATAATTGACTAAATACATTAATTAAAAATGGAATGTCTTCTTTAGCTCTTACGGGTACTAGAAATACCACAAATTCTCTTACAAGAGCATAAAAATAGATAATTACAATTGAAAGTAAATGGAAAATGAAATTAATTTGAAATTGGATTTGAGTTTCAGAGTTAAATTCTAAACGTGCCTGCGTACCCCATTGAATGAGGATCACAACCCGCATAATTCATTTCACGATTAATTGGAGAGATTTAAGAATTGATTGGATTAATTTTGATTTGCGAGTTGGATGAAAATATCTTTGTTTTTGGTAGATGAGATGGGTGAAATATTTTGCCGGACCAAGTTTTGTTTTATCGGGACAAAATGATTGAATTGATTGAGAGATTAATTAATTAATTAAAATAATTAATTAACTAATTAATGTAGTGAAATTGATCAATTAATTAATTAAAAATTAACTAATTAATTAGGATGAAAGGTGGATTAATTGAAAAAAGATTAATTTGATTTTAAACAAAAAAAAAGTGATTTAATTAATTGCTATATTCATCTAGTAAGTTCAAATATCTGAATTTGCAAATTTCTCTAATCACCCTAATTGAATAAGGCTCAACAATTCCTTTATTACTTATTCCTAAAAATTTATTGAAAATTTGGTAGCATTTCCTCTTAAAATTAGTTAATCCTTAAAATAATAAATTTAATTAATATTTACTTAATAAAAATAATAGTAGTAGTGAACATTTCTAATGTATAAGATTTAATAAAGTGGCAAGTATAGAGTATACTTTGTATCACTAACTTTCATCGAAAAATTATTATAACTCTCATCATATACTAGAATAATTCTAGCTCTCATTCTCTCTTAAGATTTTTTTTTTTTTCAATTGATGCATAAATCAAATGTAAGGAGGGGTATTTATACTAAGGTAGACAAATATAAATTATCCATTATTATTGTACAATATTAATCCTCACCATCTAATTAATTAAAAAAAAAAAACAAGTGGCCTTAATCATTGTTGCCAAATTGCCATCCTACTAATTTTATTTTATTTTTTTACAACTAATGCAAAATAATATAATATAATATATATACAGAAAATTCATAAAATATTCATTTTAAGTCCAAAATTATGGTTTCAAAAAAGAAGTCCAAAATTATAGATAAATAGTCAATAGAATCCTTGTAAAATATACTTCATCTTGGCATAATTCTTGAAAAATAATTCCTTTTGATTTGCTATAAATTATTCAAATATAATTTATTTCTCAAATATTTTTAAAAATCATTATTTAAATATCAAAATTTATTTCCCCACATATAATTACAAAATATCTAGATTTAAATAAAATATATATTTTCAGGGTATTACAATATAATTTTCCATAAAATCCCTTTAAAGTTATACTGTATATAGAAATAATCTCTATGTAGTAATAAAAAATTTGATCCAATTTAGACTAGTTATAATTAAGGATATACTCCATATTCTAATAAGGTATAATTTTTTAGGTATCATCGCAAGAAAATTTGTCTCTACATAGTAATAACTATACATTTATATGTTAAATAATATATATTACGCTGTATGAAAGGTTTAGAATGAAATAAAATATTTATGTAAATTTGTTTGGCAAAATGATTTATTCTTTAAAGCTGTTATCACATCTCTAAACTTGCGGGTAGTAAACTTGTGGCATGAAATTTTTGTATTTCCATACTATCATCCTTAAGATATTTTTGTACTACCATCCTTAAAGTTTTCTCCTTCCTCTTCTTGTTTAATTGCAGCAATGATTTATTTTTTAGTGAAAGATACATGATTTACTACTAGACTTTTAATATAGAATTTGCATATTTCTAATACTATATAGGTAAGTGTAATAGTCTTTTGAAATTATATTTATTTCTTTTCATCATACCAAAACATGCTTTATTAATTAATTATATCAAAATATTATATTATTTATCTTTATAACCCTTAATTAAGTCAAAACAAGAATTTTTGTGAGTACACCTCTATTAAATTATAAGCTCTTCACAGTAATAAAATTAATTTAGTCCCAATAGTTGGATTATAGAGAGGTTTTACTGTATTTGATAAAGATAAAAATAATAAGTGAAAAAATTTATAACTCATAAAATTATTTTAGTGTTATATAATATAAGTGATGAAATTGCTAAATTGTAAAATTGGTTGGTTTAAATGTTCTTTTTAGTAAAATTAAAAATTTAAGTGTTTAATAATATAACCGATAAAATTTCTAAATTGTAAAATTGCTTTAAAAATTTAATTACTTAATATAATATTTATTAAAATTGAAAATCAAGTGCTGAATAATATAAAAATATATATTTCTAAATTATAAAAATATTTAAGTATTACATAATATGAGTGAAACTGATAAAATTTCTAAATTATAAAAATATTTAAAAATTTAATTATTATTATAAAATAAAGAACAATTATAAAGAATAAACAGAGTAGAAAGAGAATAAATTTATGTGTCTATCTTAATTCATTGTAACACCTATTTATAGATGTAAAAGGTTATAGAGATAAGAATAGAAATTGAGTTTTATTTACATAAAAATATCTATCTATAGAGATATAATAGACATCCAATCTTATCACATCATTTAAATATTATCACAACACTCCCCCTTGGATGTCTATTACAAAGAATATGCCTCATTAAAATTTTACTAAGAAAAAACTCTGTGGAAAAAAATCTTAGTGAAGGAAAAAGAGTACATTATTTTTGTAGAACTTGCGCCATAATACTGCCTCATTAAAAACCTTGCCAGGAAAACCCAATGGAATAAAACCTATACTAAGGGAAAAAGAGTACAGTGCATAAGAATCTCCCCCTCATGAATACATAATTTCTAACAAAGATCTAGTAGCTGACGCATGCCAATGTTGTCCACCAACTTCTCAAATATTATTGTAGAGAGTGCCTTTATAAATAAATCTGCCAAGTTATCTTTTGATTGATTTTGTTGAACATCATATCTCTCCAACTTGTGTATCCAAATACGTTTAAGTAATATCCACATATAATAATTTATTTATAGTACTCCCGTATAATATTACTTGCGCCATGAATATACCTTATTAAAAACCTTGCTAGAAAACCCAATAAGAAAAAAACATAGCTAAGGAAAAGAGTACATTTCATGTGCTATTTTGTTATTACATAAATTGCCTCATTAAAACCTTGACTAAGAAAAAAAGGGCAATATATACTAATTTGCTCCCCCTGATGAGGATAGATTTTAACACGACGTATAATAATCGATGAAAAAATGCTGTTTAAATACCACAGTAGCTAAAGACTTGGTACATAAGTCTGTTAGGTTGTCACTCAAGCAAATTTTATGGATATATCTTATGGAACTTATATATATACAAGAATTTGGGTGAAGTTTATATGTTTACATCATCACTCTTGATGTACCCACCTTTAATTTGTGCAATGCAAATTGCATTATTCTCAAAACACAATGGGAGTATCTTTAGTAAGGTACTTCATGACCATAAAAAATTAAAAAAAAAAAACCTTTATAAAATTGCAGTACCACCATAAGTTAATATATAATTAATCTAAGATCTACCATTATGAAAATTAAGCAAATAACTAATATTTGCATATAGACTAATTTCAAATCTAAATTAATCAAAATATAATCATAATATTAATAGTACACTGAATATAACTTTTTACACCACTCTAATGTCTCTTAGTAGGTGCAAAACTATACTTAGCCAGGAATTTTTCTTACAAATGTAATTTCAAGCCTGATGCAATTTGCAAGATACATGAGTGCCCTCATAACACTTAAAGATTGCACTTCAAGACCAAATTAATAGCTCTTTATTATCTTTTTTAGGTCTGAAAGGGTCTCTCTTTACTTCCAATAAGTGAACTACCTATTGGTATGCTTAAGGAAAAAGATTTATTCATGCAAAAATGCTTAAATACCTTTTCCACATAAATAGACTGGTATATTAGGACTTCTTGATAATCGATCTGCAGGCCAATACAAAATTTTATTTCCTTAAATTTTTCATTTCAAACTCACTCCAAATAGAAACATGCTTCTTTAAGTTCGTTGGGAGTCACAATGATATTTAAATCATCAACTTATACTTTAATAATAATATTTACCATTCTATGGTCTTTTATAAATATAAATGGACATAATGTATTATTAACATATCTTTCTTTCAATAAGAATTTACTCAAACAATTATACCACATGTCCATATTGCTTTAATCCATACAAGGATTTTTGCAATTTGATGAGATAAATGTCATATGTTTAATGTGCAATCATTTATGATATCTTTAGTCTTTTTGGGACTTTTATATAAATATCGCTTTTATAAGGTGTGTATTAAGCCTTTTTTTAACTGCCATACTAATTAAGTATTGGAACATGATCATTTCCATAATAAGAGAATTATTTTTCTCATAGTTAATGATAGAATGAGTCTAACTCTACTTTAATTACCTCTTTCCATGATGATCAATCATGTTTATACTAATATTCAGTTATACTTATAGATTCTAGATTTAGATTTTCTCTTGAAACAGCAAGAGTTACTGTTGAGACAAATTCATCATCGACGATAATTGAATTTCTATAAACTCTTTCTCTTATATCATAAAAATATTTGACATCTTATAATTTTCATTTATATGATCATCAACTCTAGAAGCCAAATCTGGAGGATCTAATTGTTCCATTGTCTCAGTCTGTATTTCATAATTGGCTATAGCTCTTTCACTGAGATCTTCCTCTTCATGAGGTTTCTCTTCGAGAGATTTTATGAGTGACGCTGTTTTTCATTTCAGTGGATTTTTTATCTTTAGTTCCAATTTACTATCCATGCTTCTGATGCATAGTGAGTTGTAACAACCCACACCCACCCTAGGAATTTTCGTGACAAATTGCTTGAATTAGAACTTATAAGGTTAAGTGTGTGCTTGTGTGAAAATTTGTGATCTAAGTGATTGATGAGTATATGACATATTAAATTAATTTTAATATGCATAATATGTGTTGCCATTGTGGAATAAATGATTTACATGAAGTGCATTTGCATAAAAGAATTTATTTTAAATAAAATAAATTTTCATGCATAAGGCAATTTTTAAGAATAAAATAATTTTATAGGTATTTTTAAAATATTTTTAAATAAATATTTTTGAGGGAAATGTTCCATAATTAATAAGAAAAAATATTATTTTTATTTTAATTCCATTCAGCTGAAATTTTTAAAGAAAAAGCCCAAATACCCAAAAGCCCACTACACAAAAATTCTCCTAACCTATTTCATTAAGGGTAACAGTAGAAATTCCACTCCAACCCTAATATATATTCTAATTTTCAGCCAAACAAGGGTTTTCAGCAGCTATTCTCTTATTCTTCCTATATTTTGGCAGAAAAATCTCTCAAAATATTTCTCTCTACCGAAATATTGAAAACACCTTACCGTTTCACGATTTCACGACCGTAATCGTAAGTTTTTATTCTCTTTCGATTTCTAAACTGATTTCTATGAAATAAATTATGAAAAAATTATTTTGAACTATTTGATTACTGATTTCTACATATTCAATTCTATTTGAGTGAATTTTTGGGAGAGAAAATTTATTTTCTACCGAAAATATGATTCTTTCCGCAAGATTTCTCTAAAGGTGAATTCTATAACTTAAAATCACAATTTTATTGCATAAACACCATGGGGGGGGGGGGGGGGGGGGGGGGGGGGAGGGGTGGGGGGGGTTGCGATTTGTACATGGATGTATTCTAAATTGATTTTTGATTTTTTTGATGAAAAATATTGGATTAAATAATATTTCTGCATATTTCTATGATGACCGAAAAGTTTCGAAAAACAAAGGAATTCAAGGTTTTCGTGTTAGGACTTGGAAATTGGAAAATTTTATTCTTTCATGAATATATGGTTGCCGATTTGTATGAATTGGTGTTCTAATATGATATTTGTTTTATTTAGATGAAAAATAATTATTTGAATCATATGTCTGTTTATCGCTAAAATAAACGAAATGCGCGGAAAGCACAGAAACTCATGATTTTTCACCTAAGCCTTTGAACTTGGAATTTTTTTATATAAACCCTACCTATGGCTACTAATTCATGAAGGAATGTGTTCTAAACTGATATTTTCAATGATTGAATAAAAATAATGGTTTAAACAACCTGTTTGCATATTTCTGAAATGACCGGAAAATACCAAAAACAAGAAAACTTATGGTTTTGTGCACTATAATGCAAAAGATTGAATTTTTCCATATTACTAACACCAATAAGGGCTGATTCTTATGGATTTAAGGTCTAAAATGATTTTTGTTATGCTTACATGAAAAATCTTGGTTCAAACCATGTTTTTACATATTTCTGAAATAGACGGAAAGCATGAAAAGAAGAAGAATTTGGTTTTTACCTCAATGATGTATTCGGCCTACATGAACAATTTTCTCCAAATGTTTATAAATTTTATGTGATGTGTCTTGGTGATTGTTGACATGTATGTATGTATAATAAATGAAATTGTATGATAGTTGAAGGTATGATCCTAGATAAGCTTAAATGCGTTTTGGTATACTTAAGGTATACTTAAGGTATCTTAACCTTATATTGTGATTAGAATGCAAATGTGGTTAAGAAATATGGAACTAGATGTTATGATAAATTGATGATGAACATATGGTGATGAGTTAATGAAGTGAAAGGGATCATAAGAGTTAAGCATGATGTTTGAAGGATTAATTGTTAAGTTGACATGTATGAAACTGTAAAGTGAACTAAGATAATTGATAAGTGAATTGATATTGAGGTAATAATATTGTGATGACCTTAAAAGGTATTGATATGATTGCAATGTGTTTTCATATGAGCCTATAAGGCCTAAGTATGCAAGACTTTTAAGTCAACGAGCTATGTGCAAGTGATGAGTACACCTGTGTGTGGACTCTAAGTGTATGTGTATGCTATATATACATGGGTAGTTATGGGATAGGAGCATCAATAGTAAATAAATACTAAGTATTAAATCAAATATTATGTTAGAGTTTGAGGAGCTTTAGAAGTGCAAAAGGGACTACGTGTACTAAGAGCAAAGGAACCCCAAGGTGAGTAAACATCGTATTCATTCTACAAGTGCAAGTAACATTTTGCTATGTTACAATTATGTGATGACATGCTACGTGAGCCCTTGTGAACATTGAAACCCAAGTTCTTTCTATTCTAAATATTATTATATGATTTCTTTGTCAAGCTTGGGTTGCCAAAGGACATTTGGTCCAAAACTATTTTGTTATCCAATGAGAACTTCTTGTGATTAACACCCTAACTTGTATTCTTTCTGGAACTACACTTTCGTTGTATCATTATTTGAAAGCCAAACTACTATTGTTATTGAATTACATGTTATTGTTGCCTTATGTGATATTGTTAATTGTGTTTAGCAATAGCTCTAGCTATGGTACCTTTACCCTTTATGCAGAATCCTCGTGCCGATGCGGGTAATCATCGGAACCTGTGCATACGGTCTTAACCTGATGGATAGGGGTAGTGTATCCACCTTAGCTAGAAGGGGTAGTTCTAGCCGTGGGGCCTGATCAACTTCACGCTTTCTAAGTGATAAGAGTTGAAATTTGGTATAAGGCCACCTCTCCTCTATGTGTTTCAAGTGAATGAGCAATAGTCTTCACTCTCTACGTGTTATAAGTGTGATTTCTGCAAACTTGCCAAATTGAACCCTTGCTAAATTGCAACCTGATTCATTAGTTATAAACCATGAACTATGTGTATAAGTTATGTGTTTCCTTTCAAAGGAATATGTGATAATGTATGTGCCTTTTTGTTTACTCATTAAGGTCATCTATCTTACCCCTTTTCCTTGTGTGGTTCCAGGTGAGCAAATGTAAGGAGGCAAGGTGATGGCTCAAGCATTCTACTTCGCTTGGGGAATTCCTTGTCCAAGTTATCGATAATACTATGTTTACGAAGTCTTGTCTTTAGGTTCTCTGGGAATGTTGATTGATACTTATCGAGATTTGTATTATTTTTCCTTATGGATTTTATGTGTAATGATTTATTTTAAGTCTTCCGCAATTTATGGTATTCATCTGAATGGTTAAATGAGTTAATGAAAGAGGTTTGGTAAGATCCTAGGCATGATTATTATATGTTAATGGGTTCTACGGGCATGGGTGACCTCATGTCTCCCCATGTTCTAAGACCGTCGTATCTCATAAGGTTGGGATGTGACATGAGTGATTGATTTTCTATTTACAATTGGAACCACAACCCTTGCTAGGGTATTAA
>CANTUT010000058.1:0-7500 GCA_947687605.1 Reutealis trisperma | reverse complement strand
TCTTATGTGTGTAGGTCAGGATCTTATGAACTACTATACTTAGATCATCACTATCTTTGTCTTGTATAGAATAGCTCATGAGCTTTTATACTACTGCCATGCAAATGCAGATTTTGGATTTTGGATTTTTTTTTGTGCCATAATGATTAATCCTTTTGCCTTTTTCATATTTTTTTGTATTTTTTGTATTTTTCATTTTTTTTTTGTTCTTTTATTTTTTTTTCTTTTTTAAGATATCCCATTTAAAAATGAATAAAAAAATTAAAGCAAATTCGAAAGTTTAAATTTTTTATTATTAATAAAAGTCCCATCATAACTACATTAAATGATAAGCCTAGAATGCGAAATATAGACTTAGAAGGACAAGGCCCAATAGACTCAAATTCAAAGAAAAATTTAATAAAAAGCATACTCAAAAGACTCAGACTTAGACTCAGACTTTACGTGACTCAGACATAGACTCGGAAGACTTGGATAAGGGCACAGCAGTGATGGCATTCTTCTCAAAATACCAATTATCGGGTGAAGCTTGAGATAGTCGGATGAGCTCAGTGATGCTAGACTTTGGGTTTGGGAGCAATGATGTCTCCACTGTCAATGAGGTTTTGGATTTTATGCTTCAAAGCCTTGCATGCATCAAGTTTGTGCCCTGGCCCTTGATGATAATCACAGTACTCATTAGCATTGTAACCCTTGGGCAAGGGTTTTGGAGGAGGTCGTGGTTGTAAGAGCTTAACCAGATTAGCCTCTAAGACTTTCTTGTAAATAATGCTAAGGGGCATGCCCAGCTCAGAGAAAGTCCTCCTTGTTTCTAACTTTATTGGCTGGTGACAGGACACAACATTTACCTCTCCCTCTCTTTAGATGGTGTTGGTGGTGTTCATGTGATACCTAGAGGATTCATCCTTGATTCATCCTAATTGAATGAAATCCTCGATCTTGGTGGCAGTGGCAATGAGAGCTTTGAAGTTAAGGAGATACTGTGTTTGCAAATGCATCTGGTACTGTGAGACCTCACCCAAGCACTGGTCCGATCCACTAAGTGGGATCAAAATGCTCATTTAGGTTTGAACTCATTATGGAACTCTCGAGTTCAGATTGGTTGATTTTGAAAAAAAAGTAGCCACCTTAATTTTATTTTATTTGGGAAAAGATTAAGGGAAAAATCCAATTTGACTCTAATTAATATCCCAAAAGAGAATATCACTAGCCTCGAAACCAAAGAGGATTCAGGGACTAGGTTTTCGATTTATTTAGAAAAAGATTATTTTGGTAAATTTAATATAAAAATGACTTAAAATAAATTTCATGAACAATTTACATAATGCATGAATAATTATATAATATATAAATAAACAAATAAATAAACATTCATTCAAAGCAATAAAGCAAATAAAGTAAAGGAATTAACTTTTACAATTCAAAACCAAAATAGGGGATACTGCATCTAAGCCTTATGGGTTCTAGGGAAGTCACACATTCCCAAAAATAATTCTAAAGTAATTACTAAAGAAAAATACTGCAAAAGAAAGGCAAAATCAATATTATAATAAAGAAAACAAACTAAAAGCAAAATCACAAATAAAAGAACTAATTCATAAAGTAACATATAAGAGAAAGGTTATATTTCTTATTTAAATTGGATTTGATGCTTTAAACAAACGCGCCTACGTATCCCTTTGAATGAGAATCAAAATCCACATAGTTCTCCCTTTTTGTGAAGGGGTTAGTTTAGCCTAACCATTTTATCATGTTTCAACATGCGGCAGCCGTAGGGATTTTGACGGCAGCCGCAAGGCCTTCTGTGGTTGTAAGCTAAATTTCTCCCGTTTTGAGTTTTTTGGCCCATTTTCACCCATTTCAGCTCTAATTTAAGCCCAATTTGATCCTATAGATTTGTAATCAAGTGCCAGTTGTCTGGAGGTGCAAATTTGAGGGTTCACAGTTGCCCCCTCATCAGAATTGGCTTGACCAAAAGGCGATTATAATGATAGTGAACTCGGGGATGGAAAAAATGAACCAAAGGGATGTCTAAATTAGGATTAAGACATGTTTGCATGAAAGACATGGTTGATTTTTATAGGTAAATGATAGATGGAAAGAGAAACCATAGGAATGTTTAAGTGATCATTACTAAACATTTATGGGTGAAGTTTCAAAAGAATTTTGATAACAGGGCGGGGGTAGGGACCATATGGATGCCTTGGTGATCGTTACTAGACACTTATAGGTAAAAAGAGGTTTTGTCAATGGCTATCAGTCCAACCTTGACATTGGATGTGAGAATGGTCTTGGTGAATTTCAATTAAGACTATCTGTTCGGCCTTAGTGTTTACAAAATAAAGATGATCTAGGTAAATCTCAATCAAGGCTATCTGTCTGGCCTTAATGTCAAAAGTAAAGATGATCTAAGTAAATCTAATCAAGACTATCTGTGCTGCCTTAATGTTTAGAGATAAAGATGATATGGGTGAATCTCAATCAAGACTATCTGTTTAGCTTTAATGTTAGAGGGTAAAAAGATGTTTTGGAAAAAATCTCAATCAAGGCTATCTGTCCAGCCTTAATGTTAAAGAATTTAAATCAAAACTATTTGTCTGGCCTTAATATTAGAGATAAAAATGATTTGGGAAAATCTTAATCAAGGCTATTTGTTTAGCCTTAATGTTAGAAGTAAAGATAATTTAGGGAAAATCTCATTCAAGGCTATCTGTTCATCTTTAATGTCAAAGAATTTAAACTAAGGCTATCTGTTCAACCTTAATGTTGTGTAAATTTTAATTAAGACTATCTATCTGGCCTTAATGTTAGGGAATTTAAATTAAGGCTATCTGTCCAGCCTTAAGTTGGATAAATCTCAATTAAGACTATCTATTCGGCCTTAATGTTGGGTAAATCTCAATTAAGGCTATCTGTTTGGCCTTAATGTTGGGTAAATTTCAATTAAGGCTATCTGTCCAGCCTTAATGTTGGGTAAATCTCAATTAAGGCTATCTATTCGGCCTTAATGTTAAAAGTAAAGATGATTTATGGAAAATCTCAATTAAGGCTATCTACTCAGCCTTAATAAAGAAGATTTAAATTAAGGCTATCTATCCTGCCTTAATGCAGTATAAATTTCAATTAAGGCTATATGTATGGCCTTAATATTAGGTAAATCTCAATCGAGACTATCTGTTCAGCCTTAATGTTTAGAGAATTTAGAAGATCTGCTGAAATCTGGTAAAAGTAATGGTTTTGATCTGTTTTGGAAAGCCAGCTCAATGTTTGGTCAGTTTTGATACATTTCTGGTAGGAATAATGACGATCTTATCTGGTAGGAATCGATGAAGAGATGATATTGTCTGGCAAAAATGATGATGACCCTGTCTGGTAGGAATCGGCAAAAAGATTATCCTTTTTGATTCAAAAGTCTAGCTTACAACTTATTCTATTATGAAATGTATCTGACTATGCAATGATTAGATACTTTGAACCTATGACGAGTCAATTTGGTAGGAAAGTGCTGAGCTTTTGGGAGAAAGATACCCCCACTTTAGAAGGTAGCTTGGTTATTTGGTCTTTGGTTGTTTGGTCTAGGAAGAAGTCACTTTAGGAAGTTAAGCCAAATATGGCTAGGAGAGGTCGGGCTGGGCTTAGATGGGTTTGGCCTGTGAGAAGTTTTGGTTTGAGGCTAAATTGGAAAGCTTATTCAGGAGGGTCAAGTCCTTAGAGAAGATTAGGTTGAAAGGCTAAGTTAAGTTTCTGGAAAGGTCAGTTTGTTGGGCTTGTCTCCAAAGAAGTTCATACAGGAGTCTTTGCATAGGTCTGGTAATTAGCTTGGTCAGTTATGGCCTTTTAGTTTGGCTTTAAGGAAGATTGTTTTTCGGTGGATCATCTTGGAAGGCTAATAACCACTTAATAGCAGCTCCAATCAAGGACTATTGGAATAACTAAGCAAGGAGCTGGTCGTCCACACCAAAAGGTCTCATGGCACCTACATACATCTTAAGATGAGTTTTGGGACATGTGGTGCTATTAAACTTGTCCATGACTAGCATTTTAAATTTTGGTGGAACCCGTGCATTTGGGAAGAGAGTTAAAGAGTCGACATCTATCATGTCCTCATGTTTTATGATGTTCTTGAGCATTTTTTCCATGACCTCAACTTTCTCCATCAATTTCTTAGCTTTAAGAAAGCTAAAGAAATGTCCACTTTGAAAAGGATTTGTAGTGGAAGAGGGAGTGGTTGTGTTTAAGTCCACAATAAAAGAGGTTGAAATCTTAGGTGCTTTCCCTTTAACAGGGAGATTGATAATGGAAGGAGTAAAAGTAGGGGCATGACTAGTCCCAGCTTAGACTGATGCAAGCTTAACACGAGCAGGAGGAGAAGTGACTGTGGCATTGGTCATTTTCTTAACCTTATTGATGATCGACTGGCATTGGGAGTTAAGGGCATCAGTAAAAGTGGCAGACTGGGCATTAAGAGTGTTGGTGAAAGTTTCAGCTTGGGTCTAAAGAGTGGTGGTGAGTGTAACTTGAAAAGTTTCCTCTTGTTTCTTGAGGAGGTTGACAAAAAAGGTGCTTATTGCTTCTTGGTTAAAAGGGCTAGTGGTGTTGGCCATCGATACCTTTAAACAGAAAACAAATAGAAAAAAAAAAGGGTAAGAATATAGAAGTATGAAGGAGAAAATGGCATGAATGTGAAAGTGTTTCGGGAAAAGGATTCCCTCCACATGGTTGTTCACCGAGTTTACATATTGACAGGGTGAGTGTGTGAGGTGTTTTGAGGCAACGGACCATCGGTTTGGGTCTTTGAGGTGTTTGAGGGTTTACCTTGTCGAGTTTCTCATGTTATATATGCATAATCATAACGTGATGCATGCTGAAAAAGGTTTCATGGATATGTAAGAGTATCGATTATTATGGAACATGGAACCTAAGGTCAAAGGCTAGGGCAGCTATATATACAAGGGTGAAAGGTGGTTCAATTTAAGGGTCCCCGTCCCACTAGAGCATCAATATACCTAACCACATGTGAGGCAAGGAGTCTCACATGGGGTCTAATAATACTGATTGCTTGTTACAACCATCGCAATGATCGGAAATTCATCGCGGGTGGAATGTTTTTGCTATCTCCCAACATACTCAAAGAGAGTTGTTGAGCCAATGCCACTTGCCATCCAAAAGTTTTCCTAAAGCTAAGGTTTAGGCAAGGAGTCTTTATTCTACAAAGTGATGCATGAAAGTCAAATTATACTTAATGAGCTAAATGGAGATTATTTTGGAAAAATTTTCCTTAACCAAATAGTAATCCTCTTATTTTCCTTTTCTTAAAAAAGGTGGCAACCAGTCCTCAGTGGAGTTGCTAGCTGTGAGGCCTCGCCCGAGCACCGGCCCAGTCTGCTAAAGAGAATCAAGATGCTCATTTGGGTTTAGACTCACAATGGAACTCTTCGGTTCGGATTGGTTTGATTTTGAAAATGATTTTAGGAGTTGCCACCCTAATTTATTTTTAAATAGAAAAATTAAGGAAAAACCCAATTTGACTCCAATTTATTAATTTTTTTACTTAATTTGCCCAAGAATAAAAAATCACTAGCCTTCAAACCAACTTAAGTTTGGGGACTAGGTTTTTGGTTTTAAATAATCTAAATTTGGCTCCTAAGTTTAATTTGACTTGAAAAATGGATCTCATGAATGACATTTATAAGATGATATTAAAGAGAAATGCATGAATATGGCATAACATGAATGCATGGTGAAAAAAAACATTCACAAATTAATTAAAAAAAAAAAGGAAAGGGGATTGATTGAGATTTGGATTTGAGGTTTGGATTTAGATTCCAAACGTGCCTACGTACCCCATTGAATGGGGATAAAATCCACGTAGTTCGTTCCACGATTAAGTGGAGGGGTTTAGGAGTTGATCAGATTGATTTTAATTTGGGTGTTTCGAGAGTGAGGGAAAAAGGCTAATACATTTGCTTTTGGTGGGAGAAGGGTTTTACCAAACCGAATTCCATTTTATTTGGACTAGTTGTTTTAGATTGATTGGGAGATTAATTAGTTAATTAAAATGATTAATTAACTAATTAGTATGATGAAAAGGATAGATGGATTAATTAATTAAAATGATTAATTAATTAATTTGGATGAAAGGTGGATTAAGAAAAATGATTAATTTGGTTTTGGAAAAAAAGTGAATAATTAATTAATTAAAAAGAATAATTAATAAATTATTTTTAACTTAAAAAAAAGAGTTTTAGATAATTAAAAGGATTAATTAACTTAGTTACGGTGAGATAATTAATTAATTAGAGAGTGGTTGGAGGGAGAAGAAGAAATAAATTAGCAAATAACCATCAATACTAATTCAATAGGCATGTAGAAATGAGAGTGGAGGGGTTATTTAAAGGAAAAGTGAGTGAGAGTAGTATGCAAAGTGAAAAAGTGAAAAGACCAAAAGGGTAGAGCTAGAAAAAAGATGAAAAATCATATTGGAGGTATTTCGGGGACTATAGGCACGAAGTGGGGCCTGCATCACAAAAGGCCTGAGCGGCGCCATCGGGCCTCAAGGCGGTGCGCCGCCTAGGAAGGTGGCAACAACCCCAGACTGTCGGTGCTTTTTTTTTTTTTTTAGATATTGGCTGCTGGTATGAAGTTTGAGAATTTTGGATGTCTGGTGGCAATGTAATTGAACGATAAAAAAATTTTCTTTCGAGCGCGCTGTCCGCAAACCCCAGCCCGCTAACCGGTTAAGGGGGACCACCATAATGGCTCCACGTAACACATTAAACTCAACAAAGGCTAAGGCTATAGTTGGATGATGAGGGTATAAAATTTACAGTTCATATATATATAAATATATTATATATATATATATATATATATAATATATATATATATATATATAATATATATATATATATATATATTATATATATATATATATATATATATATATATATATATATACTATATATATGTTTATGTATATTATAATGTAATATATATATATATATATATAATATATAATATTATATATATATATATAAATATATATATATATATATATATATATATATATATATATATATATATATTATATATATATATATATATATATATTGTTTATGTATATGTATATGTAAACATATATATATATATTATATATATATATATATATATATATATATTAAATATATATATATATTATATATATAGATATATAATTATATATATATATATATATAGATATAATATCTATTATACATATACATATATATATATATACATATATATATATATATATTATATATATATAGTATATATATATATATATGTTTATGTATATGTATATGTTACATATATATATATATGTATATATATATATATATATACATATATATATATATATATATATGTACATATACATATATATAAACATATATATATATATATATATATATATATATATAATATATATATATATAATATGTACATATACAAAAACATATA